>JAJOOE010019595.1:0-23435 GCA_036250405.1 Solanum raphanifolium | reverse complement strand
TAAAATTTTTATTTTTTCACCCCTACCCCACCCCGACCCCCCTCCCGCCAGCACCTTCCCCCCCCCCCCCCCAAAAAAAAATTAATGTTTATTTTTAAAAAATATTTTCAATTTTAAAATATTTTTTTCACCCACCCCACCCCTACCCTCGACCTCCCCCACCAGCCCCCCACTCACCAAAAAAAATAATATTAAATTTAAAGTTTGTTTTTTATAAAAAATACTTTCAATTTCAAATTTTTGTTTTTCACCCCCACCCCACCCAAAAAAATTAAATTTGTTTTTAAAAAATATTTTTAATTTCAAATATTTATTTTTTACCCCACCTCACCCCTACCCCCTACCCCACCCCCTGCTAGCCCCAGCCCCCACCCCCCAAAAAAAATTTAAGTTTAGTTTTAAAAGATATTTTCAATTTCAATTCAAAAATTATTTTCTACTCTCTAGTAAAAAACGGAGATATTTTCTCAAAAATAATTTTCATTCATAAATCAAACACTAAAAAATCTTTTCCGGAAAATATTTTCTACTCACCAACCAAACATGAGAAAATAAGTCAAAAATCTACTTGTTTTCCGGGAAAACATTTTCCTTCATACCAAACACACTCTTGGTGCACACTTTTTCGAAACCAAACACTAAAACACCGAATAGAAATTTGATAAAACCGAATCGAAGAACCGAACGTCCCTACTTCTTGTGTATGGACTTTGATGCCTTCTGAAATCATAAGACTAGTAATAGTATTTTGAGTCACCCTGTTTTTCATGTGTGCAAAGAAGAATGTAGTATTTGCATCACCTAACTTCAACCAATTCACCCTGGATTTTCCTTGCATAACACTTTCTTCAACCATACTCCATTTCTCTAGCTACTATTGTAGTTCTCTTTCATGTTGTATGTTAGTTGTAACTACTTCATGATCCTTCATAAGTTCTTGAACACATTGCAACTGCCCTCTAATATCTTTCACCCTATTGCTGACCCATTTAAACTCTTTGTTGTTTAGCTGTTTGAGACCTGTTTTCACCTTTGCTAGCTTTTGCCATACACCCTTCTGTAGTCTCTTTTGTTTCCTTCCAATCATGATATTTTTACTGTCTGCAAGAACTCCGGATGTTCAGTTATATAGTTGAAAAATTTGTAAGTCCTGCAGGTACCTCTGAGTGTTCTATCTAGTTCCAAGATCAAAAGGGAGTGATCAAATATTCCTGGATTCATAATGTTAATCTCCATTTGAGGCATCTTCAACATCCATTCTGCATTCACCACAGCTCTATCTATCTTGCTATAAGTGTGCCCATTAGACCAAGTATAAGATCAGCATGTTGATTTCAATTCTATCATGCCATTATCAATCATGAATTTTCACTGAAGTCCCTTATTTCTACCTCCTAGATTGGTCTTCCTTGAGGTCTATCTTCATATGATAATACAACATTAAAGTTCATTATGTATATCATAGGTCCATGAGCCCCTGCAAGCATGCATGCCAAATCTTCCCAAAGCTTTCTCCTATGTTGGATATTATGAAGACCATAGATTACTGCTAAGTAGAACACCAAGTTGGTCCTTTTTATTAATATTAGACCATGGATATATTGATCATATTTGTTCATAGTGATGCATTCAATCACATGAGGATTCCACATCAATCGAATTCTACCCTTATCAGTGTGCTCATAATTTGTTTCACATTTCTAACCTTGTGCTATCTTTTGAGTTACTTTTTCTTGCTAATTGCTCCTTTATTTTATGCTCCTATATTGCTATTATGCCTACATTATTTTCCTTCATAAACAACTTGAGATCCTTCTATTTATGAAGTTTATTTATTCCCTTTGTATTCCAAGTAACCAACTTCATTGCACCAGTTTAGGATTTTTTTCCTCCAGTGCCATCTCCTCTACTCCCCTGATCACCATATGAGCTAGTTGTGCCATGTTCCTGAACTACTAGAGATTCAAACCCATTTTGCATTGTCATTTGCTGTGATTGTACTCCTGGAGCCCCTCTTACTACTGTTTTTGAGCTTACTTGTGTCCATGTCTTAGCTTCCTCACAGCATGCTTCCTTATTAGTCTCAACATTGTCCTTGTTTCCTGTATCCACCCTTCCATCTGCAATAGTTGCTTGCTTTTGTACCCACTTATTGACCACCTTAGGAGTTTTTCTATTTCAAGGACCTTCCTTTATGTGACACATATGCCCCACTTGCATACATGTAGTGCAATATTCAGGAACTCATTCATGTTGCACTATCTGCTCAAACATTCTTCCATTTGAATCTTCTACCTTGAATTTTTGGTAGTTCTCTTGCAACATCCATTTCCACAAACACTCTAGCATAAGAGATCATATCCACCTTAGTAGTGCATTCATCTGCATACAATGATGCTCCTAGTCCACTACTTATTCTACTCAATGAATCCATACTCAAATAGTTCAGAGGTAAGTTTGGGTATTTCACCCAAATGACATAGTTTGTAATACCTCTTTGTTGAAATCAAAATTAGCACTCCACACCTTAATAATTATGGGCTTGGTATTCAACATATGTGGCCCTGATTATAACACTTAATTCCTATCATGTAGACTAGAAGATTTGACTAAGAAATAGCCATCATTATGATAGTATACCTTAGGCTTACTTATAGTGTTCACCTGGAGTGCAATATACCTTTCAATTATAGCAATATAATTGTTGGGGAATCTCCCACCACATATAAGATTAGTTCTTGTTTCCAGTTCTCTGTTTCTTTGTCAGTTTCATCTTTATTCAGTTCAATGACCTTTTCCCCCTTCTTCACTACTAGATTATATTGCTCAAATTTATTCCCTTAGCGAACATCCTATTATTATCAAAGAAATTCGCCCATTTCTCAACTGGCTTTGTGTCCATGTCCAACTTTCTTAGTAAACCCCTTTCCCATTATTGTCCTGGGTTGGTATCTCACTGAGTTCCCTACTTCTCATCCCAGTATGGGATTTACTCCCTAGGTTTACTACAAGTACTGTTTCATTGGTTTGAGGGGCCACCACTTTCGTTGGTAGAGGTTGCTACTGTTCCATTGTTTGCTTTCCATGTTTGTCCTCAAATCCTTTTTGTTTGTCTAGATCTACCATCTCCTGTACTTTTGGTGTTACCTCCGTCTTAGCTGCTGCCTTATTCTACCGTCCTCTCACCATTTTTTGGTCAGTGGTTCACTTTAGCAAGTCACGCTACCATGCACCACTAAACTATTATAGTTTGTTTGTACTAAAATAAATCATAAACTATTTATTGTTAGTTAATTTGAATTCAATCTTTTAATTCTACTAGTAAGTATTTTGTCAACAATCTTACAAAGAGTAGTACAACATGCTATGGAACCTTAGGCACCAGTGTTATAGTAGTACAACTCCATGTCCTCATCCGCTTCCCATTTCTGAAAAATAATTGCACGTCTGCATATACCTCTTCCTTGACCAGGCCCCAATGAGTAGTAAAAAACTCAATAGGATAACCATCAATTCCAAGACTCTTGTCTTTAGGCATATCTTTAATAGCTGCATCAATTTCCTCTATACTAATCTCATGGATTAGTTCCAATTGCTTCTTTGTAGTTAGACAAGGTCCCCTCTTTGTAACCACTATATTTGGACCCATTAGTTCCTCATTACTAGCTCCCATGAGATTGGTAAAAAATGATCAAAATTCAGCCTCAACCTCCTGTGGTTCTATCAACTTTATACCATTCTCTGTGTAAATAGAGGAAATGTTGTTGTGGTTTGTATGATCTTCAATTGTGCATAGAAATACTTTGAATTTGAATCATCACTATCTATCCAGCAAGCTCTAGATTTCTATCTAAGTACCTTTTTCTCTACCAAGCTCCACTTCTATATCTCCATCAAAATAGTCTTCTCCTGATCAAATAAACCTTGATTAAATAAATCTTGTGACATATCAACTTGTATAACTTTGATTCTCTGTCTAGCTTGGTTAAACTTTTGATAATAAGAAGCCATAAACTTGTTTAAGTCCTTCAGTTCCACCTTAAGAAGTTTCAATCTAAACCATATGATAGCCACAAGATCACCCCTCATTGGCCTTATCCATACATGCCTATATCTTTAAATTCCTGATGGTCCATGACTGATTTGTAAATTCTGAAAGGTATAGGATGCAAGCTAATTCTTTGTGGGAGTGATCACACACCCCTGGTTATAAATAGTCAGCTTCAATATAGCCAAACTATTGCAGCTTCGTGTGTCTTCAGAAGAGTGAGTTGTAACTAGTTTAACATTTCCTTGAACTCTTGCACCTCAACAACTGTTACAGGTTGACCAATCCTCTCATTGACAGACATGACATTTTTAAAGTCTCTACTAAGAATTCATAGTACTTGTATAGAAGCACCTATAGTCTGTAAAGTTTGCCACAAGAGCTCTCTTTGACTTTGCTCATTCTTTGCATACACACTAGTGACAATAGCTGAGAAGTTATTACCTAGATCATCCACCAAACAGTGGATAAACTGTTCATGGATACGCAGAATATGAACATTAACATGTATCCTCCATAATAGCCAAACTCTACTATTTTCACCATGAGGGATAGTTATAGCAATAAATTCAGCCTCTAACAAATTTTATCAAGATTGGTTTAACCTTCCTCTCTTTTACTCTAGTTTCTAAACACCCAAATAGATCTATTTTATTCTTTTTTAGAAAGAGCATCAACTTTTTCTGTTTATAGGGCTGGTTTAGCCCTCTAACATTCCAGGAGCGAATGATTATGGAGGTTGAAATGTAGAGGACTTAACAATGTCTTGCATTCTTGGAATTCCAGCACCATGTTCACCCAACTACTCAAACCTATTATTTCCACTCATCATTGTATGATGACTGGCTGGCACTAGTTGTTCAACCCTCATAATACCCCCCCCCCCTTTTCTTTGTATTCTGCTTCACTTGTGGAGACACCACTTCTAACCTTTGAAGCTCTAACTCCTCATTTGGTTTAGCTTGCCATTGATGAGCAACCCGCTTTCTTCTTCTCCCCATTTTCCTTTTCTAAGGAGGTTGCTTAAATTCCTCTTGCTGCTGATTATGTTTTTCCTTCAACCAACACTCCTCAATCGAATGCCTAAACTTTTTGTAGTTTGCATAAAATATAGGCCTCCAAAATCATACTTGATATTTCGTTGTATAGGGACAAAGGGGGTGTCCATTCTAAGCTCATCCAATAGAGGTTGAGATATATCCACTTCCACCAACACACGTGCATAAGAGATCCCGTTCATGTCAGTTGTGAATTTATCAGTGTTCAATGGTGTGCCTATGGCACTAGCTACTTTACTCAAAGCTTCCATAGACCAGAAGCCCACTGATAGCCCAGGAAATTTACCAGTGAGGAATTATAGTAACACATTCATTATCAAACACAAAATCCATCTACCAATTCTTCAAAATAAATGGCTTGAAATTGTAAGTATAAGGTCCAGCTTTCATGAAAACCTCTCTATCTGCAATGGTCTGGAACCAAAATACATAGTAGCTATCAGAGTGGTATAGAATCTGAGGGTTTTTCACAAAATTCCACACCATAATCACATATTTCCCCATTGATTTGTATATGATGCATCTCCAAAGACATATCCATTAGAGTAGTAGACCAATAATCATTAGTAGAATGAATATCCTCAGTGGTAATTTTTCCAACTACCTTACCATATCGATGAACTGGAGGAGCATATTCAAGTGTTAGCCCCTCGAGCTCCGATTCTGTTTTGATTGCTCCGACGAGTTAGGTCACATCTCAAGGGTTGCTGATTATTCGTATCTTTTTTTGTGTATCTATATTCATTGTAATACTTACATAAGAGAACTGGACGCGACATGGGAGCGTCAACATCACATTCTCCAGTATCTTCCCAACTAAGGCATATGGTCGATTACTGTTACATTCATCCTTAAGTTCCTCTTCCTTTTAAATGACTTGAAACTTTTTGAGAAAAAAACTTCTAAGCGTTAATAAAGAGGGATAAAGACTTACTAATTCCTGTAGTAGGAGTCACCATTGTTCCTGTTAGAGCTGCAGTATTCCGCCTTTTTGCCATGAACAGTGCAAGTTAGCCTACCACGACTTACCTGCACCGAGAGAAAAGAAAACTAAACATGCACCGAGTTCAACTGAGGTATGCGATCTTGGGCATATTTATATGTCTGATTACTATGATTTATTTGCACGTACCATATGTTTTGAGAACATTATTGATGCTAATTGATATGTTTTGATGAGTATTGCAATGATTGCATACTAACCTACATGATTAGCGATATGCAGGGGTTCCTAAAGGAGTATGAGTACAATGGGAGCAGGAAAAGACCTTACGGGAGCGAAGGAAAAAAGAGCAAGAAGGAAATGCATCATGGGGTAACACTAGTGCGCCACCCCAACTTGAAAACCACTTATAAGGCCCAGCACTGGCGCACTGGTAGCGCATCACGCCTGGTGCTCAGTGACTGCAACCAATTTTCGGCGCTATGATGGCGCCCTGCCCCCGAATTGCCCGTGAATTTTCAGATTTTTAAGGATTCCAAATCCAATTAGGAGAAGGAATTAGTTCCCCCAAACTCTATAAGTAGGACCCTAGGTTTATTTTGTAAGGGAACTTCTTCTTTTTCAAGTGCAAAAGCAAGGGATAACAATTCATCTTAGATTTCAATCTTCTACTTTTTCTTTAGTCTTGGATCACATGAAAATAATCTTATTTATGTTTTTAATGATTATGAGTGGCAAAAAGTCTTTGTTCTGGGACTGTAGTCATGTATGATTGTTGAACATCGAATTGTATGGATTAATTTGGTTATCATATAAATTACTCTCGTATTCTTTTTTTCATATTTCATGCTTGATCACCATAGAAATAAATTTATTTTCTATTCTTGAACTCGAGAGAGGAATAGGTAGATAGATCAAAGAATACAAGGAGTGAAATCATTCTTGCACCACTTGTTTAGATCTGTGTTAAAGATTGAAACCCGAATGAATACCGTACTTGGTTAAGAGATAGGATGATTAATAAATGCTCCGTAGTTGAGTCTGCGTATCCTCGCTCAATGATATAGTTAGGTAGTCAACTGAGGTAGGTGGTTAGAAGTCGAGAGATATGGTCATAACATCAACCCTATAAATTAGTAATTTGATAATCATAATAAATCCATGAAAGAAATGTGATACATGAATTCCTAACATGATGTAACTCTGAAATTGTCCCCTTATTGTTTAAACACTGAAACTGAAGTTGTTCATTATTAGTTTTGAAAGAGTCATTTTATTACTCTTGCGACCACGTACACTTGTGCATGCAATTGGAAGCAAAAAAAATTCTTTCTTTTAAACATATTTTCTTTCTGAAAATTTGTCTATAATTTCTCAAATCTAAGTTATGTTTTCTTTGAAACTAAACATGTTTTTTTAAGAAATTGTCTAAACTTTCTTTCTAAAATATGCATCTTGAATGCAAAATATACTTTCTTGAACTCTTTCTTGAAATAATCACTTGAAGTTTGAAATAAAAATACTTTTTAAAAAATTAACTTACTTCTTTCATGAAAATAGTATGCAAAATCAAGATCCAATAAATAATAACAATACTCACAAGTAGTGACAAGAGGAGTTAATTCATCAAAGGAATACGATCAATAATAAGGTTGAATTGGTGATATAAGAAAAATTATTGGCCTTTTAGGTGAAATAATTGCGCATGTCTCAGTTATAGAAAGGAAACATGATGCAGACACAAGATTCTATAAATTATCACAGTATATGAAGGAACAAAGAATAACCAAGAAACAATTATTACGTGTCAACTTAAAAGGTTGAAAGTATAGGACTTTTATCCCTCAATAAAACGACGTAATGCACTTGTCACAACTGTAAATTCAGTACATAAGGAAAAACAACAATAACAATAATAAAATGATTAATCATCCTCAACGCTGACCTGGGCACAAAAGACCCAACATTCCTTAAAAATATTGTTTTTAAAGAAGTTTTCTAGAATGCATGCCTTAAATTTTTAGAAAGTGGTGAGGTATTCCTTACACATTATCAATTTGGTACATCGATTACCAAAGAGCATTACAATTTACAAAATCATAATTATCATTCCACAATGTTGTATTTACATATAAATCGACATACAATTGAGGATTCATGATGGAGATGAAGCACCAACACCGATAAATATAACAAAAGATGATCAATTTCAATACAATATACTGATAAAGCCCAAATGTACACTTTATAAATCAGCATACAAACGACTGTCAATCGTAAAGAACTCAATCAATAGATTAGGGTCAATTCCCACAAGGAACGGTATATGATAGAATATAACAAATAATTAAGATTTGTGATCTAATCTCTCGTGGAGTTGTAGAATCAAATTTTAATATAAATTTAAGTCTTGAAGATTTCAAATTAACAATTTAGAGTTTCATTTAACAAATAGTTAACAAGATCAAAGAAACGAGAGTAATTGGCAACTAAGATACTAATTCTATCAACGTACACAATTAGGTATCAATTTTGAATATGGGTGCATGTAATTGCTCAACATCGTCAATTTCTAATGGGTAGGCTAGCTCAATCAACAATACAATAAGTATTTTTCAATCGCAAAATGTCTATCATAAGAATTTTCTCAAACCTCTCGTGCTCTCTTCACAACCATTCTAATTCCTTAACTTAGATTCTTTTTTCAAGCAAATCTAGCAATTGAAATCAATATACATGTCATGACTCAGACCGTCGTGATTAGCACCCACACTAACCCTCCGGTGGGAGAACCATCACTACAACCCAAACTAAACAAGTTAACAAAAAACTAGACATTTAAAGATACGGAAGCAGGTTTAAATGACAATAAAAATGGAGTCCCCATAAACTCCAAGGCTTCAACTAAAACAACGAACCATAACTAATGCGGAAATTCAACCCCTAGAACCTGAAAGTCATTGTACCAAAACTCTGATTAACAAAAAAGTCTAAGAAAAGGGGTGCAGCCCCGAAAACTAAACAAAACACCATAAACAAGTAGTTTAAGTCCGAAAGGAGGGGACATAAACAAGAGAGATCCACGGCATCTTGAAAGAATTGGCTCACCCTTGAATCCGTTCACGCTCAAAAGTCACCTAACTGAGGCTTGTTAATAGCCGCCTGGAGATGCCCTGTACTCAACAAAGAAAGAGCAAGTGTAGTATCAGTACACAACCACAGTGTACTGGTAGGATCACACGGCTATTCCAGTAAGCACAACATATATCAGAATTACAATAAGGTAAACACATACATGCATAAAATATATATACACATCAATTACCATTTTAGGAGCAATGCACGATTCCACATTCTCAATAACAAGTAGATATAATAAATCAATGGTTCTCTCATGGAACCCAATTCAATGGTCCTCTTATGGAACCCATGCACAAACTGTTAGTGTGCCGAAACGTGACACCCGATCCCATATATGCACTAGAACGTGGCACCCGATCCAAGTTAGTATGTTGGAACATGACACCCGATCCAATATATATGTCGATACGTGACATCCGATCCCAATTAGTGTGTTGAAACGTGAGACCCGATCCATTCAACAAGCCACAATCACAATCACAATGTACATTCTCATAATCATACAATCAAGTGTTGATTCATGGCATATAATCATTAGTTCATACTCAATTATATTAGGTGTGATCAACAAGACTTCATTCACATACATACATGAATTACAATGAAGCAATTACCAACATACATCACGCAAAACATGAAATCAAACCATCACCTACCTCGAAACCAAGCTTGAATCCCTCAAAGGAACTTGAATCTTCCCTTTCCGGATTCTTTCCGCTTGTTCTAGGTCTACAAATAATTAATAAACGCAAGGATCAACAATTAAAGGCCTAATTATCCGGATTATAACAAACCCAATAACCCAACACCAAACCTATGATCCTAAGATGCATCTAGGGCTTTTTTCCACCATCAATTTCAGTCCAAAACCCTCCCCCAATAATAATTAACCAAGAATCTAAGTTCTACGGATCGAAAAATGGATTAGGGGAGTAAAATAATTACCTTTTGCACCAAAAGTAGTGAAAAATTGTCAAGAAATTGCCTGGGGTCGTCTCTTAGCTCTCAAGAATGAAAATTGCAGAAAAATAACGTTTTTGGGGTTTATTTCCGACTTAAGTCGTGGCTGTCCCGCTATGGCGGCCCCTTCCTACCACAGCGGCCCTGCCCTGGCGGGAATAATCCCGCCTTGGCGGCTTGCACGGAAACAGTGAGCTAATTTAAGAGTTTCAAACCCCCATTTAACAACACACCTTCATCCCATGACACTCAGAAACTACCCTTTCACACTAAGATTTGATTTGGGAGTTCTACTCGCCCGAATTCGATTTCGTAAAGTCGTACGATTTCCTTAATGTCTTAGCTATCCACTCATGTGATCAATTTCATTATTAGATCTCTCATTCGTTACCATATTTCCCAAAACCTCACTGACTCAGATTTCTTCCAAATCTGGACTAGGATAGGAATTCTCAAGTTATTACTCAAAAGTTTTCTGACTCCAATTCTTTCCCCATTGGCTTTTTCCTAACGACGGAATCAGGTCATCACAATAGATACCAATTTACCCATCACTCGTCCCCGAGTGATCAACTAGGAAAGACCGTCTAAAGTAAGAGTAGAGTAGTATCTGAATCGTCGAATAGCCAGGGATACTTGTCTCGTATGTCCTTTTCGGTTTCCCAAGTAGCTTCTTCAGCCGGACAATGCTTCTATTGAGCTTTCATAGACGTTATCTTCTTGGTCCTCCACTTCCGGACATCGCAATCAAGAATTGCAACCGGTTCTTCTTCATATTGAAGGTCTTTGTTTAACAAAACTGAGTCTCACTTTATGATGTAATCCCCGTCCCCATGATACTTCTTTAACATGGACATATGAAATATTAGATGAACTCCAGATAAGTTTGAGGTAAAGCCAATCTATAGGCCACTGGCCCACACAGTCAAGAATCTCAAATGGCCCGATATATCGAGGACTAAGCTTGCCCTTTTTGCCGGATCTCATCACCAAATCAACCCCCAAAGGTTTCACATTTTCAGCCTCAAACCAACCAATTGAATACCTACACATCCTCTCATACACTGCCTTAATGAAGTCATCACAGTACTCAAGGGATAAATATTATTGTATGTAAGCTTACCTAACAACAAAGCTATTCCCAATAACCACCAAAGTTGATCGTACACACGTCTGCCACATGTTATCAAGGACATTGACACAATCATCAGAACTAATCCTTTCTCACATAAGCATGATAAAATTCTAAATCAATACTCACTACAATTAGAGGTGTTCCTAAACCAACTAGGGGTGGGCATAAATACCAAAAAACTGAAAAACCGAATCGAACCGAAAAAATTCGGTTCTTCGGTGTTTCGATTCGGTGTCGGTTTTTTTCTGAAACTTCGATTCTTCGGTTCTTCAGTTCGGAGTTCGGTGTAAGGGTCCCAAAACTACGGTGCACCGAAGAATCGAAGTTTTATTAAATAAATTTAAAAGTATTTATTATATTACTTAATTTTAACTTTACTTGGCCCATTTCAATTTTTATATTTAGATCTTAAACTTAAATAGCAAAAATCTAAATCACAAAATAGTAAACCCTAAAGACCTAAAGTCTAAACTAAACAAAACTCAATTTAATTCAAGTTTGAGCAGCAACTTGGTGTTTCTACTTTCTACTTTATGATTTTATCATTTTATGTTGTTACTTTCAAGTAAGAACAACAAATTGATGTTCTTACCTTTTATTGTTAGACGGTTAGTTGTTACTTTGAAGTTTGAAGTGTGAAGTGAATAACAATTGTTACTTTATCATATTCTCTCTTTATTTTCTTGACACCGAAAAACCGATTTAAAAACACCGAACTAAACCGAATCGAAGTAGAAAAAACCGAACCGAACCAATCTAGTTTGGTTTGAAATATGGTGCACACTTTTCTAAAATCGAATACTGAAGAACCGAACCGAAATTTGATTAAACCGAACCGAAGAACTGAACGCCCACCCCTAGAACCAACCAACACACACTCATAATACCCAACCAATCATAGTTCTTATCAACATCTCCATCTCACAACATAAATTTCCATGAGCTTAAGTTATAAAAAATTGATCTTTAGACATCAGATACTCATCGAGGGATATGTCCAAGCATACAAACCCTCCAACAACACCATCAAAATGCTAGATTTAGTAATTGTAGATTACCGCTTAAGAATAGTAGAATTGGACCCAATGATCCCCACATTCAATCACACATAATCGATACATGACCTCGACGAATAGATGACTATTAAGATTATCGGACAACCATAGATACGCATGGTAGCTCTTCCATAAACTCTCATAAGCAAGGTGGTACATGTATAACCACTGAAATACTTTAACAACTCCAAGACAACACCACATAAGTCATCTGAAATAACCACGTCTTCCCAAATCATCCCACTCAACCAAGAGAACATCGCAGAATCGGTACACTTGATCCACCACCAAGGATCCACCCACAAAAGTGAAAATGCACGTGAACATAGCTAGTGAATCATACTCTCAATACTAACAACCATCATTAACACTCCGACCATTTACCTTACTATAAACCAACACTTTTAAATGAAAACCTTTCTTAGGTACTTATCAATCAACAGTAATAAACTTTACGACTCAACCCAGGTGTAAGTCCTTTCAAATACTGAATACCTAATACAATTGATCATTTCTCACCTTATCAACTCATACCTTGACAACATATATCACTACGAATGTAGACTTACAATGAAAAATCTGAATTGTTAATTCAACTGTATAACACAATCCCCTTATCTATCAACATTAGCTTGTACCTTGAAGATTTTTATGAATTCATGGATCTTCGCTTATCATTGATCGCATCTCCATCAATCTTACAATATCTTTTGCTAACAATTCAATCGTACTCATTACTAAACTCAAGCAAAAACAAAAGCACTTATCATCACACTCGAGCTAATGTCTGTACACTCATTTCTCAAGTCTTTTCCAATAGTTTTTAACCAATATGATGGACCTGTGACACTATCACCATAGCCACAATAAAACGAATGAAATCACTCATCTCTGAACCCAATTATCTACCCCTCTGAGGATATCTCTTTAGCCTTTGCAATCAAATAAAATATTCTTTCTCTCGCCTCTCTCTAAAGGTTGTACTACATCCCACTATTTTTTCTTCATTATGACTCTAGCTCTTTCAAATTCTATTCGAGTGGTGTCCCACCATCTCCTAAAACTTTCCATACAAAAATTCGCTTAACTAACCATCTTATTATATAGTTGCATCCCATCACAATCCATCACGAACTCTTACTACCATTATGCTCAGTTAGCCCTGGCTATCACTACGAAGTCAACCTTTTCATCGACATGACACCTTAAACTCAGGTATACTCATCAAATTCAAAGGACTAACCCAATTTTATATGGACTTTCTTACTAAAATCTTCAATCTCCTTCACCCAAGTATACTCAATGAGACTTTATTTATCCATAAGCTTGTCATTTCGGTATTAATCCAATCCTTTATGGCTTAAAATAACATCACCAGTCATCATATTACCATCCTTCTTTTTAACAAGCAATACAAGAGCACCCCACGGGAAAGCACTAGGACAGATGAAACCTTTATCAAGAAGCTCTTGTATTTGAGCCTTAAACTCTCTCAATTCTAATGGAGCCATGCGATAATGAGGGATGGAAATGGGGCGAGTACCAGGTTCCAAGTTAATGCAGAAATCTATATCTCATTCCGGAGGCATACCAGGCAAATCAGTAGGAAACACTTCCTTAAACTCAGACACTACAAGAATGGACTCAATAGAGGGAGACTCAACCTCAACATCTCGAATATGAGCCAAACATCCCTACCCCACCAGTTTCCTAGCCCGAATAAAGGATATGATCTTAGTTGGCTTAGGTTTGTACACTCCTTCCCACTCTAACTTTTCCCTACCAGGGATCTCTAGAGTCACAGACTTATCATTACAATTTAACACAACATAATAGAGGGATAACCAAGTCATGCCTAAGATTATATCAAAATCAGTCATATCTAAAATAACCAAACCATCCCAAGTCTGAAAATCCATAAGCGAGATAAGGCAAACATGATACACATGGGTGACTATGACTGACTCTCCAACTGGGGTAGAAACATGGATGGGGGCATCAAGTATATCACACATCATATCAAAACCCAAGGTAAACTGAACTGATACAC
Source organism: Solanum raphanifolium (assembly GCA_036250405.1). Classification (NCBI taxonomy): domain Eukaryota; kingdom Viridiplantae; phylum Streptophyta; class Magnoliopsida; order Solanales; family Solanaceae; genus Solanum; species Solanum raphanifolium. Next base: position 9,045 of record JAJOOE010019595.1, on the reverse strand, counting down.
ATGAATAAGCAGAACTCGGATAAAACAAGACAATAGCCATTCGGTCACAGATAAGAATAACACATGTGATCACTGCATCAGACACCTCAGTTTTGGTCTTGCCCAAAAAGGCATAAAACTGAGCCTTGTCGTCTTGACGTGCAACCTCCTTGCCTAGCTGCACTACTCCTCTAACTGCATTACCATTACTTCGGCCTCCGCGGCCTCGCTGATTTCCTCTTCACATGCCAGGTTCTCCACAATTGTAATACACTTAATAACTCAACCCAGTAAGCATCGATGCTATTGTAGTAGTCGTATCATGACCTTCTTTGATATACACTCAATCTAGGAAATCGCAGTAGAGATTCTAACTTCAATTGTCGCAACATGATTCACCATTTACTCAACAACCCATACATTATATGATAACAATACTAAATGTATTTTCCATCTCTATGTTCACTAAACTTGCTTCCTTTTTTGCTTTCATGAAGCCGACCTTAACAGACATCTCTTCCATTTTCGTAGATGGAAGATCCAAGTAATGGTGTTCATTATCTAGACTTCCTTTACAAAAATTCTTGAATGTTGTCACCTTGGGAAAGTCTTCTGACTTCACCCCCTTCTACCTCCGTCACCATATAAACCACTTCCTGAAAAGATTTTTGCTAAAGCAGCCACCTATAAGCTTAAATCTACAAATTTGACTTTAATCCCTTCACAACACGACAAATTTTCTCTTCTAGACTGAAACAAAGTGTAGTACCAAATTTGGATAAAACACAAACCTTTGCCCTAAAGGCGGCAACAAAAACATTATGTTGCTCTATATTCAGGAATTTATCTCTCCTCTTATCCCTCAAAGTTCAGGGTATATACTTCTCCATACAATAAGTTATAAAATATTTTCCAAGTCATGAGTAACGCATTTACTAGCCGAAACTCAACATGAGACCACCACCACAATTTGGTGTCTCTCTTGAATTGATATGTCACAAACTCAACCCCAAACCTCTCCACTATATTCATCTTATGAAGAAACTTATGACCGTCAACAAGGAAATCTTAAGAATCTTCAGATTCAGCACCCAAGAAGAATAAAGGTTTCAACCTTAAGAACCTAATAAAGCCCTCATGTTTGTTACTAGTCATTACATGCCCATATCGAATCGGGGAAACATGCTTATTTCCAAGGACACATTTTCTATTGTTGGTGTTGTTGTTTCCACCTTTACAACTCAATTACTAACCAGATGCGAAATAGAGTGAAGAAATTCAGATACCAATTGGATACAAGTCATAGCACGAAAGGACTAGAAAGAAATGAGTTTTTTTCTAAAGTCCTATAGCCTCTCGAAAAAAGTACAGACGTCTCCGTACCGTTCCGTAAGACTCTACTAGACTCATTTTGATAAAATGAGATCAACGAACCTAGGGCTCTGATACCAACTTTGTCACGTCCCAGACTGTCAAGATTGGCACCCACACTAACCCTCCGGTGGGAGAACCATCACTACAACCCAAACAAAACAACTTAACGAAAAACTAGACATTTAAAGAAATGGAATGAGGTTTAAATGACAATAAAAATGGAGTCCCCATAAACTCCAAGGCTTCAACTAAAACAACAAACCATAACTAATGCGGAAATTCAACCCCTAGAACCTGAAAGTCATTGTACCAAAACTCTAATTAACTAAAAAGTCTAAGAAAAGGGGTGCAGCCCCAAAAACTAAACAAAACACCCTAAACAAATAGTTTAAGTCCGAAAAGAGGGGACTTAAACAAGAGAGATCCACGGAATCTTGATAGAATTGGCTCACCCTTGAATCCGTTCACGCTCAAAAGTCACCTAACTGAGGCCTGTTAGTAGCCGTCTGGAGATGCCCTGTACTCAACAAAGAAAGAGCAAGTGCAGTATCAGTACATAACCACAGTGTACTGGTAGGATCACACGGATATCCCAGTAAGCACAACATATATCAGAATTACAACAAGGTAAACACATACATGCACAAAATATATATACACATCAATTATCATTTCAGGAGCAATGCACGATTCCACATTCTCAATAACAAGTAGATATAACAAATCAATGGTTCTCTCATGGAACCCAATTCAATGGTCCTCTCGTGGAACCCATGCCCAAACTGTTAATGTGCCGGAACGTGACACCCGATCCCATATATGCACTAGAACGTGGCACCCGATCCAAGTTAGTGTGTTGGAACATGACACCCTATCCCATATATGCACTAGAACATGGCACCCGATCCAAATTACTATGTTGGAACATGACACCCGATCCAATATATATGTCGGTACGTGACATCTGATCCCCGTTAGTGTGTTGAAATGTGAAACCTGATCCATTCAACAAGCCACAATCACAATCCCAATGTACATTCTCATAATCATACAATCAAGTGTTGATTCATGGCATACAATCATTAGTTCATACTCAATTATATTAGGTGTGATCAACAAGACTTCATTCACATACATACATGAATAATAATGAAGCAATTACCAACATACATCACGCAAAACATGAAATCAAACCATCACCTACCTCGAAACCAAGCTTGAATCCCTCAAAGGAACTTGAATCTTCCCTTTCCGGATTCTTTCCGCTTGTTCTAGGTCTACAAATAATTAATAAACGCAAGGATCAACAATTAAAGGCCTAATTATCCGGATTATAACAAACCCAATAACCCAACACCAAACCTATGATCCTAAGGTGCAGCTAGGGATTTTTCCCACCATCAATTTCAGTCCAAAAACCCTCCCCAATAATAATTAACCAAGAATCTAAGTTCTACGGTCGAAAAATGGATTAGGGGAGTAAAATCATTACCTTTTTTGCACCAAAAGTAGTGAAAAATTGTCAAGAAATTGTCTGGAGTCGTCTCTTAGCTCTCAAGAATGAAACTTGCAGAAAAATAACGTTTTTGGGGTTTATTTCCGACTTAAGTCGCGGCTGTCCCGTTATGGCGGCCCCTTCCTACCACAGCGGCCCTGCCCTGGCGGGAATAATCCCGCCTTGGCGGCTTGCACGGAAATAGTGAGCTAATTTAAGAGTTTCAAACCCCCATTTCATAACACACCTTTATCTCATGACACTCAGAAACTACCCTTTCACGCTAAGATTTGATTTGGGAGTTCTATTCGCCCGAATTCGATTCAGTAAAGTAGTACGATTTCCTTAATATCTTAATTATCCACTCATGTGATCAATTTCATTATTAGATCTCTCATTCGTTACCATATTTACCTAGACCTCACTGACTCAAATTTCTTCCAAATCTGGACTAGGATAGAAATTCTCAAGTTATTACTCAAAACTTTTCTGACCTCAATTCTTTCCCCATTGGCTTTTCCCTAACGACGGATTCAGGTCGTCACAATAGATACTCTGATTAACTAACAAGTCTAAGAAAAAGGGGCGCAGACCCGAAAACTAAACAAAACACCCTAAACAAATAGTTTAAGTCCAAAAATAGGGGACTTAAACAAGAGAGATTCATGGTAGCCTGAAAGAATTGGCTCACCTTTGAATTCGGTCACACTCAAAAGTCACCTAACTGAGGCTTGTCAATAGCCGCCTGGAGATGCTTTGTACTCAACAAATAAAGAGCAAGTGCAGTATCAGTACACAACCACAGTGTACTGGTAGGATCACACAACTATCCTAGTAAGCACAACATATATTGGAATAACAATAAGGTAAACACATACATGCACAAAATATATATACACATCGATTATCATTTCAGGAGCAATGCACGACTCCACATTCTTAATAACAAGTAGATATAACAAAGCAATAGTTCTCTCATGGAACATAATTCAATGGTCCTCTTATGGAACCCATACCCAAACTATTAGTGTGACGGACCGCGACACCCGGTCACATATATGCGCCAGAACGTGGCACCCGATCCAAGTTAGTGTATCGGGACGTGACACCCGATCCAATATGTATGTCGGTACCTAACATCCTATCCCAGTTAGTGTGTCGGAACGTGACACCCGATCCATTCAACAAGCCACAATCACAATCACAATGTACATTCTCATAATCATACATTGAAGTGTTGATTCATGGCATACAATCATTAGTTCATACTTAATTACAGTAGGTGTGATCAACAAGACTTCATTCACATACATACATGAATTACAATGAAGCAATTACCAACATACATCACGCAAAACATGAAATCAAACAATCACCTATCTCGAAACCAAGCTTGAATCCCTCTAAGGCACTTGAATCTTTCCTTTCCGGATTCTTTCCGCTTGTTCTAGGTCTACAAACAATTAATATACGCAAGAATCAACAATCAAAGGCCTAATTATCCGGATTATAACAAAACCCAAAACCAACCCCATGATCCTAAGATGCATCTAGGGCTTTTTTCCACCATCAATTTCAGTCCAAAACCCTCCCCCAATAATAATTAACCAAGAATCTAAGTTCTACGAATCGAAAAACGGATTATGGGAGTAAAATCCTTACCTTTTGCACCAAAAGTAGTGAAAGCTGTCAAGAAATCGATTGGGGTCTTCTCTTAGCTCTCAAGAATGAAATTTGTAGAAAATAATATTTTTGGGTTTATTCCTAACTTAAGTCTCGACTGTCCCGCTATGGCGGCCCCCATCCCGCCACAGCAGCCTCGCCCTTGCGGGAATAATCCCGCATTGGCAGCTTACACGAAAATAGTGAGCTAATTTAAGAGTTTCAAACCCCTATTTCACAACACACCTTCATCCCATGACACTCAGAAACTACCCTTTCACGCTAAGATCAATTTCGGGTCACCCAAATTCGATTCCATAAAGTCGTACGGTTTCCTTAACATCTTAGTTATCCACTCATGCGATCAATTTCATTATTTGATCTCTCATTCGTTACTAGATTTCCCTAGACCTCATTGACTCATATTTCATCCAAATCTAGACTAGGCTAGGAATTCCCAAGTAACTACTCAAAAGTTTTCTGGCCCCATTTCTTTCCTTATTGGTTTTTCCCTAACGACGGAATCAGGTCGTTACAATACAAGTATCAATCGAATCATCCAATCTATGTGCCTTTCTCAAGCAACCATAGAGATGTAAGCTAGATTTGAGTTGCAACCCCAAACCATATATGAAAATATGACTATAAAATTGAACCCATTGAAATAAACATAAAATTGAGCAATACACAAAAATTCAAATTCAATTTAACAGTCAATTACATTGCACACCCCTAGAATATTGGGATTTAGTTATACATACTGAAAATAAAGAGAATTATATCGAAGAGATTGTAATCTATTCAGTTTGACTGATCTAGCTTCTAATCCAAATTGCCCAATGCAAACCCAAAAAATTTCAAGTTCAAACGAGTCAAAGTCCAAAATTCTAAGAAGGTTCTAAGTACCGTGTGTTTAGAGTGATGGAAGATACATTTTCTCTCTCTTCAAAACAATTTTTAATCTCCCAAAATTTGACAATAATTTCACTTCGGGACTTATTCAACGACGTTAGTCGGGCTCACTGACTCAATCGGTGAGTTACCGACTACTACTTCTTCTCGCTTTTCATTTTTACTTCAAGGCTTCACGTGTAGAACAAGCTTTTGGCGAGCCCGATAGACTTTACCATTCACGATCGGTGAGTTGGTGATTCTCACCTATGTTCGTCTAGTTGTCATTTTTTTGTAGTAGAACTTTCAGAATGTTTTGACAATTACATCATGCCTCGCTAACTAAATTGGCGAGTCGCTGTTCTACTTCTTTTCTTGCGACATGCTTTGAAATTTTCAGTAGAATTCTTAGTCACTTTTAGCGAGGTCCAGCCTATTTGGCGAGTCACTCTTTTCATTTGGCGAGCTTCAACTTCTCTTTTTTCTTTGTTTTTCTATGTTTTTGATTTCTTGTTGCATACTGTTGTCCTTGCCTTGTTATTAAGCCCTCATAGCTGCAAATCCTAGTTCAGCATTAGAAATGGACATTAAAAGGAATCGAGTACACTATTTAGTGAACTAAAAGGCCCAAATGAGTCCAAAATCCCCGACTCATCACATACAACATCAAGCAAATGATAAATTGTTTACACCTTTACCTTACCTGATTCATAGAAGAGTTTGTGATACAACCTAGAATTCAATAACAATATCTTTGTTAATTCAAGAATTACTAAGTTGATTTGTTGACCAGTTTGGTGGAAAATTGTGTGAATTTTCTATAGATTCCAACCAATAAGATGACATTTGTTAATTTTTCCTATTATTAGAATACCAATTGAATATAATGTGAAACTATACCTTTTCCGTTTAAAATGGACTACATCTTATTTTAGCAAGAATTTAATGATGGGTATGAATTCTTATGAGCTAATGTTCTTAATGACAATGAAATCAATGTTGGGTAGAAAGATCAAGGCATGTGGATATAGTTCAAACACAAACTTAGAGTTTTCTAACTTAGTCTACATGTTGTTTAACGATTAAATCAATTAATCAAAGACACTAAGAATGTGGACAAAATTTGACACACTTTTATAAATTAGAGATGTCTCAAACAATACTTGATCTACATGTTATTTAACATGTTTACATTGCAAGTTAAAATAAACAATAAGTTAATCAATGTATTATTTGGAACGGTAAAATCAAAGACACTCAAAATGAGAACAAAGTAAGGAAAACTTTAAACATAATTGGGGTAACATTACATACACTACAAATTCAATAAGATATGACCTAATTAGGATAATTCTATCTTGTGCAAAGCGTGGGCAATTTGACTAGTATGAGAAATAAAATAGAAAAAAGTGTGAATGAAAAAAGAAAAAAAACTAAGAAACAATATTTCTTTTTCTGGTTATATTGTAATTTATTTTTTATATATGAAAAAATGGAAAATATATAATAAATTTTTCAAAAAAGCTAGTGAAAAATAAATTTGAAGTAAACTAAAATTAGCCGTTGCTACAAAGAAGTAAAAAAATATGTGTAAGAAGAATTATATACTTACATGAATGTTTTTTTCAATATTTTTTATGAAAAATAATTATTAATATATATTTAATTACTTCTAACTTGAATGTTAAATCACTATAATATCTCTAACTTAGGTTCTGACGTTTTCAATGAATTGTGACTTTTTTCAAAGGGTTGTGATTTTTTGATGAATTGCTACTTTTTCAAAGAGTTGTGACTTTTTCAACAAGTTGTGACTTTTCCAAAGGGTTGTGACTTCTCGGAAAGGTCATGACTTTTCAGAAAAGACACAAAAAACACTTGTTCATACTACCCTTTGTTAACTATAAATAGAGGGGCTTCCTCTCATTTTTCAACCACAATTTTTTTAATCTTCTACTCTTCTTCTTCTCTCATTTTAAAAAATTTCGTGCGATTTATTGTCATTGAGTGAGTTCGAAGTTAAGCGGAATATGAGGTACCACTATTCTGATTAAGTAAATTGTTGAATCCTAAGAGGGTATATTCCATAACCTTGAGTACTTGAGGAAAATAATTTTGATGATATAATAATTATTTTTTTGCTTAATATATGCATTAGTATGTAATGTTCCAATATATGAAGTTAACATGATGTAGTCTAAATTCATTTGTTTTTGTTAACAATTTCTCTTGTGATGTAGATATATGCTTCTGCATATCTTTTTCCAAAATTATTAAACTTCTCAAGAGTTAGAGAATTGTCATGATTTATTTTTTTGATGCTCAAGACAAAAGGATGACTTTATTTATCAATGTTACTTATGTGATTTAGTATGTCAGGAAGTTTACTTCAAAATAGTTATTACTATATAAACATCTTTTGTTTTACTTATTTACTATTTTTTAATATTTCAGTATTTTAGACGAAGAAAAGTTCATATGACTTATATATATATATATATATATATATATATATTTGGGTAGGTATTTGTATTTAAATTAAAGTATTATATATGTCATGAATATATTATCAAGTTAACAAGATCTTCTAACTTTAAAATATATTATTTTAAATTATTCCGAGTTTTTTAAAAAAAAACTCACAAAAAATGTGAAAATATGTGAATCATTTAATATTTATCATTTAAAAAGTAAATTTTATATTCTGTAATATGTAATAAACATTTTCATTTTGTCCCTATACTAAATTAAAATCGAATAACTATAAAAAAAAAAATAGTAACATTAATTAAAAGTCCTATTTTTTTGTGTAAGTATAAAATTTATTAAAAATTCAGCTATTGCACATTAATTCTTTAGTTATAACATTATAAATTCTCTTAGTTATGTACTAATTATTGCAAATGTTATTCACACTCTTTTACATTTTTAGTTATAATATTATGAATTCTCATAGTTATTACATTAATTATTTCTTTCTTTCATTTTTCCTTATATTAACTTTTGACCAATAATTTTTCATATTATTATACCGCCCTATGTGATAACACGGTGTTGTTATTTTTCCTTGGACAAATCATTGTTTGGTTGAATAAATTGAAAATTGTTGAACGAATCATTGTTTGGTTGAATAAATTGAAAATTGCTACAAGTATATGAACTGTATCTTTGTTGGGTGTAAGATAACAGGTGATTATATATATGATTTCACAGATAAAATATATTCTTTAATTTTAATTTTTTGTTTTTCCGATAAAAAAAAATGGAAACATTTAGCAGTTAACTATGGACAGTCAGATAACTATCTTTGAGATATGTACACAGTCAATCGAGAAGTCGAATATGAGAGCCAACAACAAGAACGTCATCTATTATGTTATAACTTATAAAATAAAAATTAATATACAAAAATTACTTCTAAAAAAATAAATGTAGTTGTTCTCTTCACATGTTCATATGACATCTAAATAATTTAACGCGGAATACACGTGCAAAACACATCTGATTAGATGACAAGAAAAATACACAACAAATATCGTCTATAAGGTAATATTACTGAGATACGACTAATTACATGATTGAACCTCATCAAATTGAAATAAATATATACATTATTGCATTTAACTAATAAATTTATTCATAAG
>JAJOOE010019594.1:0-22264 GCA_036250405.1 Solanum raphanifolium | reverse complement strand
ATGGGCATAACTTCTTCGTCCGAACTCCGAATGAGGTGAAACGAAGTTCGTTAGGTAGCTAACTCAAAGGGCTTTCCATGGATATATTATTGGCCACCAAATAATTTGTGTGCTAGGAGATATGACCCTCCAAAGTAGACCCTCGAAAAGGCTTCACTTGGAAATTTTGGATTTTGATACGGTTACTCTAAAATTTGGGTTAGACCCATTTTCCACTCAATTTGACCACCTAAACAGGAATATGAAGTCGAATTTTCAAAAAACGAAACGGATTTTGAGATATATGGAAATTACAATTATAGGTGTTCCGAAGCACATTTTCGGGCATTTTTGGGGTCGTTTCACCACTCATGAAATTATATTGGATATACATGTTCATACTTCAATTTATAGAAAAAAACTTGAAAGAGTCAATGCATATAACCTTGGTTGATAATTTTAACCACTCAAAAAGCAAGAAAGACAACATGTTAAGTGAATGAGATAGAGACCTGCCTGGGAAGTAAATCTCTCAGACAAACTAACTATACAAATAGAAAAAAATATTATCTACTCTGAAAATCAGCAATTTAAGGGTTAATAAACATGACAAACAATAAAGAAGAACACGAACCAGCAAGATTTTGCTAAGGCTAGGTGGCAGCACTTGTAAAATCTCTATATTTGGACTTTGATTCAATGTTAAAATATTTGGTTCCACAGCACGGTGGCGAAAAGGAGTCTCTGAGATGTGATCCATGTCATGTCTAGACACAGCAGAGATGCCCATTCCCAACTTTTCCTTAAACGACATGGAATCTGCCTGATTCTTGAAAAATGAAGCAAATCTATCTCCTCCAAACATTGTTATTTCTCTTTCCATCATAATTTCTCTCCTTACTTCCAACTCCAACATCTGCTTTCGAGCAACCTCTTCTGCAACGATCTCTTTCCTGATACGCTCCTTATCAATCTCATTCCTTATTTCCTCAACCATATTGCTACTACGGTTCAATGACTCAGGCACCATCAAACCAACTAAAATAAAAAGGAAGGTATATAAATGCACTTTTACAAACAATAAAACATGTTGATTTTTTTAAGAAAAACCTGCAGGGATGATGAGTTGAGTGGAACCTGAAATCTGATCAGATGATGGATACTCCAACACCATAGGTACAACTGCAAAAAAAAATTGATATTGAAACCTAATTAAATATTTCTAACCAACATTCTTATATTCTTTAAATAGATTGAAAAAATTTTAAAGTTCCAATTTTATGCCCAAACAGAGTTGGATCTGACATTTTAGAAGAAGATAAGTCAAACATAGTTGCAAAAATTTACCTTGGATTTGTTGCTATTGCTTTAGACAAGGTGACTGTCAGTAGCCTGTTTCTTCAATCTAGTTCATGTGGCTTTTTCTCAGATTTGAATAAAACAATTGTGTAACTCTTTATTAAATTATTTTGTCTTCTTCTAATTAGTTTAGGTCAAACATATCATAAATTCTATATAATAAGGTTGCTTTGACCAAAACATGTCATTATGGACACATGTCATAAAGCCTCATGGTAAAATGATTTTCAAAGTTTGAATTTAATAAATATAACTTATTTATTTACTAAGCCCAATGATTTTCATATTTCTTTTGGCTCTTTTGCTTTCTATTCCCTAACTTGCCTTAATTACCAATTGTCTATGAGGTTTGTTATCTAAAAGCTTTTCAATAGCTTCATGTCGTTGGAACCATATATGTCATGCCGTGTTGAAATTAATATTGATTGTCACATCAAAAGCAAGCTAAATTGAAATGGTTTTCATTGGCAACATGGACTCTATCCTTTTTAAATTTTATTTTGCTGGTATATGGCAGACCACTAATGGTCTCCATATGAGACTAAAAAGATCAAAATAATCTCCAACCTTGACAAACAAGTACTTGGTGCATCTTATCCTTTTTATAATGGCGAAAGAAGCAGATGAAGAGTTTAAACATTCAAACTTGGCATAGATGTTATGATGTGTTTGAACCTTTAATTTGAATTTTGGCGTGAAACTTCTAGAAACTTGGCGAAGAAATGGAGTGTCCTATCCTTTCAGCCTCATTGACTTCTCACTACAGCTTCACAAAAATATGTATGTCTTGATGCAGGAGATACAAAATAGAAAGGAACTTGATCCTACAAAATAAGTACTCAATGGTATGGAATATGTCAAAAATACATATCAAAATACCTCCTGGATTGATCACACTCAATTTATGGAGTTGACTTATAAATATGACATTACTACAAAAGTAGGGGATGGAATTGCTAACCTTTACGAAGATTTGTGATGATTTGTTTTTTGATATTTGCCCTAGGTCATGCCCTTTTTCTTCTAAAAAACATTGTTGGGTGATAATGAGTGATTTTGGGATTTTTCCCTACATTTATAGTAACTTACACCACTATAGTTGCCCAAACCAACTACATTTTTGTCCGCTAGATTTCTTTTATTTCACTTGTAACGATGGGATGTGTTGTTATACTATCATATATTAAAGAATATAATGTGATAGTATCAAAATTAGTTTGATTAATAAATTTTAAAACCCAATAATTAATTTTATTATGTATTTTATATAGTCATACCAACCCGGTCTATATACATGGCTAAACCTAATTATTATATAGTTAATTAAATCAAGTAGAGGAAGCTATTAAGAGGGTTGGAAAGTAGATGTAAGTGTTGTTCGAATTTCAGATAGAAGATGAAGTACCACGCCTGCAAAGAAAGATAGAATATTACTCAACAAAGTTATAGTGACACAATTTCATTCTCTTTGAAGGAATTTGAAGTTAGCATCTTTCCAATGCACATATTATTTTCCTGTTTCTGTGAATATGATTCATTCCATAATCTAAAACACCAAACCATGCGGCTAGAAGATGAGCAGAAAGTAAGTAATTCACTACATTCTAAAATGTATAAGCATGAATGTAGTTTTAAGAAACAAAAAAACAAAGATTTTTTAAAAATATATTACAAATTATATTATCATAAATAATTATAAGATTGATTTTTTAAAAAAAAAAAGAGGAAGTGTATACATATGTCACGACCCAAAAATGGGTGTGATGACACTCGGGGGATTAATTTAGGCTTAGAAGAGGTTTTGGTTGAATTTTGAGAAGTCCCAAGTTTGATTTAGCCTTTTTAGGTGTAATGTTAGTTTCTTGTGACTTTCACAAGTTCGGGTCAAGGAAACCTTAGATTCATTTTTGGATGGTTCCATTAAGTTCAAAATGTAGAGTTTAGTCAAGCTCATATATGATTTGAGTGTACGGGGTCCCGAACGAATCCCGAGGGTCTATTCTGAGAATTTTGTGTTGGCTGATGTTACTGGTTCTACAGGACACGCGTTCGTGAGGGGTTTTCAATTTCATGACCTTTTCTATAGAGAAAGTTGGTTTGCGAAAGCGAGACTAGACGTTTTTGCGGGGTTTTCTTTAGTGATTTTTGCTTAAGCGGGCCTAGGTCGCTTTTGCGAGTTCAGAGGGGGTTTTGGCTTATCATTTCGGTGATTTACCCCCATTTACCCTGATTTGAGTTTGGAAAATCCTTGGAGGAGATTTTTAAGAGATTTTTCATGGTGAATCATTTGCGTAAGTCTTTGTAACCCTAAAACATAATTTCTCTTTGATCATTTGTGGATTTTAATATCAAAACTTGGAATTTTGATTGGCAAATGGCTAGGTTTTTCAAGAACATGAGTTCTGAAGTAAAATGGTGATTGCGAGCTGAATTTTACTCTTTTTCCAAAATGTTTTTCATCAATGAGTTCCAAATACCTTGAGTAACGTTTTCACATAAAGATTTTCGGGATTGAATTTTTTGAGTTGATTTGTCCTAGTTTTCAAAGTGTATGGTATGGGTATTGTTATTTCCAGAATGTTATTGTGATTACTTGATTAGATTAGATTGTATAGATTCAGACATTGTTCGGAAAGGAAAGGCTCAAGTCGTGGATTGAGTTTTGATTGAATTGATCTAAGTGAACTTCTAAACCTTATAAAACTTGTAGAATCTTGTATTTCCCTTTATTGCGTGTGGGGTGATGGGTGAAATTATTCCACTTAATTGATCTTAATTAATAAAATGGTTATAAATAAAAAAGGCAATGTGTTGATAGTTGTGCTTTGTGGATTGCCTTGTTGTGGACCCTAATTTGTTGATTGATGAAATAATTTGATGGCGTCATTGTGGACTTAAATTGCTTGAATTTCTTGTCTCTTTCCTATGGTTTGAAATTACTTATTTACATTGACTTATGTACACCGTGATGAGATATGTGATGATCATGCTGAGGATCAATGGTTCTGACAAGTGATACTATATAAAGCCGATGACAAATGGCTTCGGCTAGTGATATTGTACCGAAGGGAAATGGTTCCGATAACTGATACAATATAAAGCCGATTGGAAATACTTTTGGCGAGTGATATTGTGCCGAAAGGAAATGGCTTCGGCAAGTGGTTCTATATAAATTCGAAGGGAAATGGTTCCAGCTGGTGATATTGTGCCCATAGGAAATGGTTCCAACAAGTGTTCGATTTTTGTGATTTGATGAACTTGATACTTGTGATTGATTTACTTGATACTTGTGATTGACATACTTGATACTTGTTGGTTATTGAATTGTGATTGTTAAGACTTGTGAACTGTGCATTGGAAAACTGTTAGGTTGGGTTAATTTGACATACTTAATACTTGTTGGTTGTTCACAATTCAACAACCAACCTGAGCCTACACCATCGACATGGCAAACACTCGAGAACCATTGATGCCCTAAGCGAACCCTTGGCCTGACTCAACTCTCAGCGGAAGACTTACTCAAAAACATATGAACTCAAAAGTAAACTTTACTCAACTATCTCAAAAGATAATCTCATAATATTTTAGAAATAAAACATTCAAATTGGCCTCAAGGGCAACTCAACTCTAGAACATAACAACTGAAATGAACAAGACTCATGAATTACTACAGTCTATCTATCTATCTATGAAGCCTCTAACAACTATGAGGGATGTCGGGATAGGACCCCAATCATCCTAACAAAATGAAATAACATAAATAAATGAGGGATCCTTTGGAAGCAAGGAGGCTCACCAAACAAATCTGGAGCTCGAATGGATCAACGAATCAATGGTTGGTGATCCTACTTACTTGTATCTACATCATGAAAGATGCAGGTCAAATGGCGTCAGTACATGGAATGTACGAGCATGTAAGGGGACCACTGAACATTACTTGCAAGCTTGAACTAATAAAAAGGAATCATACTCACATCGACTCTACTCAACTCAACCTCAACTCATGGATACTCAACTCAATGCAACATAAAACGACGATAAAAATGCAGTTTATATAAAGCATTTAAAACAGTAGATAACAACTCATGGTATTTAAAAATACAATAATAACGCAATTTTTATGTAAAGATACAAAATAACTCTGTTTGGGAGATTCTCTAACTGACAACCATCACTATGAGCTATGTGATGATACAACGTCTCTCCCACGCTGCCAGAAGTTTCATATAACTTGTCGGGGTATAAAACTTATCAACTAAGTGGATCCACTAAGCTATGCTTAAAAAGCAATAAGGAATCATCTAAAAAGTATGACCCTTTCTACCCATGTTGGCTACATGGTTTATGAGGAATTTGAGTTATCTGAACTCGTCCCCATATCGGTGCTCAATATTATTCCTAAAATATAAGTTAGCTCATATATTTAACATTTCCTCATCCTCAACTTTGAGATTATTACTCAAACGATTTCTCTTAAAAGAGATAGTACTCAAAACTCCTCATGAACTCCTTCGAAAATTGGTGTTTCCCCTCATTTTAAATGTTAAAATATTTACTCCTGGGAATACTTAGTTCCCATATATTATTTTTGAAAAAGGAACCCAACTCTCCTCATCCTCAAACTCAAGTACTCAAGTCTTAAGAGATTGTAAAATACTTCTCAAAATAAATCGAAAGAACTCTCAAGAATTTGCTCTTAACTCTACCTTGAATTTGAATTATGAATTCAAGGGTTATGATTCATGTTATGAACGATCTCTCGATGTTTAAATGTAGTTTAAAGTAGTTAGAATCAGTAGGGAGTAAAGGTATACTTTAAAAGAACTTAGACGGAGCAAACGATGGAAAAAGGGTAGGGGCAGGTGACCCTGTACTTCAAAGGCTCCATTTTGGCGCACTGCTGGGGTGGCGCGCTAGCCCTCCTGGGGCATCAGTGGCGCATTGCGCCACCCCTCCCCCAGAACGACCCGACGATTTTTTTTTCTCGTTTTGTGACCCTAACTCACCTAGAATCGATTGGTTTCCTCAAATTTCCTTAGATTCAATTACTCAATACAAGTACACAAGAATCTACCCACTTTTCCTTAAGAGCAACTCTCAACAATCGAAACCCTCACCTCAAAAGTCATCAAAACTTTATAAACAAAGCATGCAGAACAAAACCTCAAGAACACCCAGCAAGAAATCAAATCATTCAACCTCAAGAACGAAGTTACAAATGGAATTTACATGATTGGTGTGTGGGAGACCGAACCCAACACTATGAAAGGTTACATACCTCGATCTGGCAAAACAAATCCTCGATTCACAAGAGATCTTTTTCGTTCTTCCTTTAGTCCTCTTTTCCTCTTCTTGAACTCTCTTATAAATCCCTAAGCGTAATTTAAGATTTATAAAACTGACCCAAATCAAATTTGACCCCAAAATGTCACTGAAAAACGTTTTAATCTGATCGGGTAAGAAAAAGACCAAAATACCCCTACTAATTCGGGTAACTTTCCTTAACTGGACATGGGAACTTCAAGCGGACATATCTCCCTCATACGAACTCGAAACTTAACAAACTCGGTGCCGTTGGAAAGAGGATTCAAAGACCTTTCCATTGAGCCAAATACAACTAAGATTCTATTGCATTTATTTTGATCAAGATTTGAAATACAAAATCTAGATAACCAAATCAAAATTAAAGACTCAAATCTTTCTATTGTTGTCTTGGATCCACAATTAATCCTACAGATTCTCAGGATTGGTATATTCTTTTCTATCCTGTAGTTTGTAGTTTCCCTGAATCAAGCATAGTATTACAACTCTTTCTACCTATTCAATGTAAAGACGGTTTTCAGTGCTAGTTATCCAGTTACAGAAGCAACCCCATAGGCTTTCACTTTTGCATCTCTCTAAAATGCAGTCATGGTAAAATCTTGGTTTATTTAATCATCAAGGACTCCCAAGCACAAGAGTTTTCTACAAATCAAAATAGAAAATGGAAGGATTTTTATTCAACAGTATAACATGATTTATATACTCATGTCAACCAAGGTGTATGTTGATCTATTCAAAATTTTAATGAAGTTGTTTTGATATCTTATGGGCCACCTAACGCATTTTGTACTGAAAATTATGGTCGTTTGACGTTGACCCAAAACTCACAACTTAAGCTTAACTTGAACAAATCTCAAATTAGCTCTTTCCAAATTAGTTCTTTCTAAATTTAGCTCTTTCTAAGGTCGAATGTTATGATAAAAGTTTTCTAACTACCCAATAAGTAAATAAGTGAAATTTGCTAAAATTTGTGTATTTCTTCCACATGCTTCAAGCAGATTGTGTGACACTAATTTTGAGATACCGCAAGCAGAAGGTGAAGTTGATTGTGAATATGAAATGTCAATGATGTAATCGGAGGTGCTATGTTTCCCTTTTCCTCAAAACTAGGTAATTTGTTCAATTTTAAATAAAAACAAACAACAAAACACTAACAAAAATAAAATAGAATTCAATAGGATAAAAGTCAAGCATTGAATTTACATTGTGTTCTAAAGAATATTATTCTCCTCAATGTATCCGAGATAATGAAATATATCCCGGTAGAATTGAACAATTTACTCATCAGTATAGTGGTAATCAAAACTTTAGTGAACAGTAAACTCATTTAACAACCTTAAATCACACGAGTTTTTTTTCAAGTGCAAGAAAAAGGGAGCAAAAGATCAGAAAATAAGAGAAAACTTCTCTATTTATACTTAACAAAGGAGTAGAACAAATGATTCTTGTGTCTTATGAGAAAAATCACAACACTTCGAAAAAGTTAACCCTTTAAAAAACTCATAACCACCCTTCAATATGAAAAGATGCTATTCAAATTGTAATTTTGAAGAAAAACTACTTTATTTCTCTTTTGCACTTTTTAATAACCAACACTAATCACCTCATCAAATTTAGCAATCCCTTGTGAACTTTTGTCACAGGCCTTTATCAATCTTTCGGAAATGTCAGATCCCTTCAAAAAGGTCACAGCCTTTCAAAAAAATCATAACTCTTAAGAAAAGTCACAACTCTTCCTTTTCTATTCACACCTTTCAAAATTCAACCACACATCTAACTAAGATCATAGATGAGACAAATCACACCACATGTATCAAAAGTTATCATTCATAAATTTGATTTCCTTAAACAACAAAAATGAAATAGTATTGGTAGACAGGACCACGAATCCAAAGGTAATATTGGTAACAACAGTTTTACTTGACAACAAAAATAAGCTACTAGTTGTTGACGCAATCATTCCTCTGCATTTTTTACACTACTTGTCCTTGCGAATAAAATCATGGTTGATCGTTATCATTTGTACCTGATGGTCCTTCCTTTGATTTCTTCCCTGATATAATATCATCGGAAGGATATTCCACAAGCTGGATGAATTGTGGTTTCATTGGTGAAAGACCGACGTTGCAGTTTTTGTTCTCCTCTTTGCGTTTGTGTTTTTTTCCAATCTTATGTGCCTCCATCACCTTTTTCAGCGAAGGTTCCTATTTTGCATGTGTCACACCAAAACGTGAACCCCCTAATGTTTTGTTTTTCATGATCTGTGCTCTTTCTCATGTCATCCGCATTGTCATCTATCAACAAGGATGGTGAATCATTATTTTTTCGACTTGATGATCCTTCCTCTGATTTCTTCCTTGATATCATATCACCGCAAGGACG
The DNA here is from genome assembly GCA_036250405.1 of Solanum raphanifolium. Taxonomy (NCBI): domain Eukaryota; kingdom Viridiplantae; phylum Streptophyta; class Magnoliopsida; order Solanales; family Solanaceae; genus Solanum; species Solanum raphanifolium. Next base: position 13,222 of record JAJOOE010019594.1, on the reverse strand, counting down.
TTCTACAAGCTGGATGAATTTTGATTTCTTTGGAAAAAGACCAATGCTCCAGTTTTTGTTGTCCTTCTTCTATTCTCTAAAAGTTGCCTCCTTGCGTTTGTATTTTTTTCCCTGCAAGTGGTCATTCAGGCCATCTTGACTTGTAGTACATACCTGACAAAGTTCACAATTCCACTCTGTAACATTTTTCAGTGGAGCACTGCTTAATGAAGGCTTATCAGCAACCTCTTCAATTAGAGTTATAGCTTTCCGTTTTGCTCCAGAGTAAATAGTGTCAGGCTTAGCCTGTATCAATGCCAAAATAAGCACTTCTCAGAAATTTAAACACCTCGTAAATGGCTTGCGGATCTGAAAGCATTAAATGAATCTACACTTGTTTTGATTAAGGAAACATATTTTGGAGTACACTTTCCTGATTTAGCTCAACATTCACTCAGTTGCCATTGATAACGTCTAGGAAACAGATATAACCAGAAACTTAAGAGTTAATAATCAGGGCCAACAATAAAGAAGAACACTAACCAGCAAGATTCCGCTAAAGCCAGGGGGTTGTTCTTGTGAAATCTCCACCTCTGGACTTCGATTCAACACTAAAAAATTTTATTCCCCGGCACGGTACTGAAAAGGAACCTCCGAGATCATCTCCTCAAAGGCCTCAGACTAGTTCTTCAATCTATCTCCTTCACACATTGCTTCTTTTCTTTCCATCAGAAATCATACAAGATTTATTGAAGTGCAAGAACAAGAAGAGTAAGAAATCAGCAAATATATGAAAAATGAGGGAAACCTCTATTTATAGCAAACAAAAGTAGTATGTTTTCTCTCGTTGCTGTTTTATCCTAAAAAGAACTTCATTTCTCATTAACAGCTTCTTAACTACAATGTTTCTCTAATTGATGTTTTTTCCTAAAAAGAACTTCATTTTCATTAATACCTTTTTAAATGGCATGTTTTCTCTAATTGATGTTTTTTCCTAAAAAAAACTTCATTTTTCATAATACCTTTTAAATGGCATGTTTTTTCTAATAGATGTTTTTTCCTAAAAAAGAACTTCATTTTTCATTAACACCTTTTAAATTACATGTTTTCTCTAATTGATGGTTTTTTTCTAAAAAGAACTTCATTTTTCGTTAATACCTTTTAAACGGCATGTTTTCTCTAATTGATGTTTTTTTCCTAAAAAAGAACTGCATTTTTCATTAACACCTTTTAAATTACATGTTTTCTCTAATTGATATTTTTTTTCCTAAAAACAACTTCATTTTTCATTAACACCTTTTAAATTACATGTTTTCTCTAATTGATGTTTTTTTCCTAAAAAGAACTTCATTTCTCATTAACACCTTTTAAATGGCATGTTTTCTCTAATTGATGTTTTTTCCTAAAAAATGCACTTCATTTTTTATTAACACCTTTTAAATACATGTTTTCTCTAATTGATGCTTTTTTTCTAAAAAGAACTACATTTTTCATTAACACACTTTTTTAAAAAAATTGCATATTTTATCTAATTGATGTTTTTTTACTAAAAATGAACTTCATTTCTCATTAACAACTTTTAAATTGCATGTCTTCTCTTTCTCTAATTGATATTTTTTCCTTCAAAAAACCTTTATTTTTCATTTACACCTTTTAAAAACTCAACAATATCACGTCATAAAGCTTAGCAGTGATTGTTAGGGCTCGACATAAAATATCGAAAATCGAATTGGTGAACTAAAACTTTTGATAATTTGGTATTCAATAATTCGATATTTGGTATGATATTCTGGAGTAAACTTTTTAGAATTATGGTATTCGTGTTTGAGTTTGGTATGAGACATTAGTACCATTTGCTATTCGATATTTTTCTGTATACCAAATTATTTACTTAATGAAAGTCATATATCAACATGTTCATTACTCTTTAGTACAAATCCAAAGAGAGTTAAAGAATAAACTTAAACAACTCAAATACACACACACACACATATATATATATATATATAGTTGTATCAATTTGTTTTTCTTGATGTCTTTTTACTTGTTGATATTCTATTTTATCGTGCATCAACATAAAAAATAAAAATAATTGGAGAAATAATATTAACTTTGTAATACAATCAACTGCAACTTCAATATGGTATTATCGAATATCGTACCAAATTAAAGTTTAATTTATCAATTACTAAATAACCGAATCAAAATTTAAAAATTTAGTATATGATATCTACTTTTAATTACCAATTACTGAACTCAAAATTTGAGAATCTTGAACCGAACACCGAACACGCACCCCTAAATTAATTCTTCCCAAATATCCAACTATTAAAATTAACGAAAAGGGTTTTGTTACCGATGATTAATTAATTATTACAAAAGTTGGAATTAATCCCTCCAAAAGTTTCTCTGTGTCAACTTTATCTTCTAGCTGGTAGTAATAATTGTTCCAAAAAATAAATATATTGGCTCCTCAATAATTAATGATCTTGTATGAAATAATCAAGTATTATTATAAAATATTACTCCCTCTATTTCATATTAACTGAATTTTTGAGATTTTTTTCACTGTTCAAAATAGTTGAATTGTTCAATGTTCAAGATGGATGTTAAATTTTTTTCAATATTTGTGCTCTTCTTTATTGAATTTTGATATTTTCTAGGAATCAAAGAGAACTACTTATATATTAAATCATGATTTAAATTATGTCCTTGATATAGTGGAGTATAATATAGATGTCAACTACACCAAGAAGTTGATTTCACTTATTATCTTCATTACTTCCCTCTATTATGAAGATAACCTCCACTTTTATGATCATTACTCGTCAATATGTCCATGCATGCACAGTGATAAGATATTCATTGAATTAGAAATAAATTTATCATAGATATAATTGAGGGAAAAGAGAAAATAAAGTTTTCATACGCATGCATACAAAATCTATTGTATATAAGAAATAGATTTTGTATGCATTCTAAGAAATAAAATATATGGATGAACTCATGATAAGAATGCATATTTTAAAAGAGAAAATAATTATTTTTGTCCATGTGTTATCGTCTTATTTTGGTTTTGGTCCCTATGATAGCTCACTAATCATACTTAACCTTTAATTAATCAAAGTAAGTGATTTCAGTCCTTCTACTAACGTTGAATATAAATTTAAATAGATAAGTGGCTGATGTCAGGGGTAATTTTGGTATTACATCAAGAAACACTTCCATGCAAAGAACAAAACCTAAAGATAGAACAAGTTTGTAAATTCTTCTGTAACATCTTTTCTAATACACAACCATATCGTAGCCTGACTCTCTTCCTCAATTTGAATGTGAATTAATCCTCCAATACACTACTCTATGTGTTCGTTGGTTAATGAACAATTTTTTTTATTAGTTGCCTCCCCACTTATATGAGAATACAATCTAGACACTCCTTCTGCAACACTGAAAACAACTTAGTACACTTACTTAAGAGCAACAATATCATTCAATTTAACAATAAAACGTTGAAGCAAGAATGGGCTACAATTCACGCCGGCATGTAAGTACTCAATTAATTTAGTTATAGCTTAAATCTTTGATTATATGAAAATATGAGTAAAAGATTGAGTTATAGGATTACTAACGCAACATCTAATATTTTACATAAAGAATAAATATAATTTTTTTTGAAAAAGCTATAAGAATTATAAATCAAATATTTGTAGTGCATATTCTAAATTTGTTTGACATATTACATTTTGTGTTTGTTCTACTTAATAGAATGACATAGTCATATTGTAACGACCAAATTGAATAATTCTAATGATGAAAAAGGGGTAATAAAAGGGAATGTGATTTATTATTGGTGTGTGATGTATTGAGAATGATTTGAAAGACTTATTGATTAATTTTTGATGTCGTACCACAATATATTATTGTGCATTGTTATGGAAAAGGCCATCTCCTCATTATTTGTGTGATCATGTCATTTGCATTGGTTTTGAGACATGGTTGTGATAATTGCTACGTGAATTGAGGAAGAATAAGAAATTAAAGAGAATGTAACATTTTGAGGGACGTGTTGCACGTTGCGACATATATTATGATTCGAGGGACGTGTCAATGTGATAGATTCTATTATCGAGGAATGTGTCACACGCTGAGATAGATTCTATTATCGAGGGGCGTGACGCACACCGCGATGAATTTCTATTATCGAGGATCGTATTGTATGCCACAATGGATGCATTGACAGATATGTATGTACTTCTTAGGTCCCGGACTAAGAAACAATGGGTGTGTATAACTAGGTCAGACATGCGTCACCATACTTGACATTACATTTTATTGCATTGCATGTCTTTATCATTTGTGAACTTGTGAGTGCCTTTCAGTTGAACTTGTGATTGATGAAGTTGATCTTGTATGTTACTGATCTGTAATTGTTGTAATTGAGTTGTATGCTATGAAATTGTGAATAGTTAGGTTGGGTTGATTTTATGCAGGTTGTAATTATGGAGGTTCGATTGGGGTGGTTGGAGTACCCGTATTCTATATTCTTAACTTGTATTTAGGAGTTCGCTTGCTGAGTACCATATGGTTTGGAAGCAAGGCGTGGTTTGGTACTCACGCCTTGCTTCTACATTTGTGTAGATTATAAGCCCAAATCTTCACAATACTCTCTCTTATCTTCTTCTCTTAGGCTTCCTATGAAGATTTCTGAGGTAGTTGATTGTCATCTCATTAGACCTTTTTACTCCTACTTATGATCTTCTTCTACTTTAGAGATAATATCATTTGAGACTTGTTTATTTTTTTCAAATTTATTGTAATACATTAAAGGCGTGTACACGTGACAACCAGGTTTTGGGGGTAGGATAATTATTAATTTCCACATTATTTTATAGTATTAGACTTTTATTCTCACTTTTCTTTCACATTTAATATATTATTTGGGTTTTAGGCTGACTTGTTTTGGTGGAATAAGACGAGTGTCATCACATCTATTTTTGGGTCGTAAGGAAATAGTATCAGAGCCCCAGGTTCATAAGTCTCACGTTTTCACAAGACAAGTCTAGTAGATTTTCGTGTATCGGCATGGAGACATCTGTTGTTATCTTTGAGAGGCTATAGTGACTTTTAGGAAAAATCTTCACTTTTGGAATCTCTACCGTGCGTCCTTGGTCCGATCTGATTCTTATCTCTTCCTTCCATTCTCTGTAACTTATAGTGATGACTCGTGCATCATTCTTCTTCTAAGAAATTGATGTATTGTATATGGCTTTGATGTTAGACCTGATACTAAGGTGAAAGTGATAGACTTATGAGAATGATGTGTGGTCAGATTCAAAATGTTCAGTAATTTGAAGGGGTTGAGTTAGGTGATGGATCGACAAAGCATTTTGAGGATATCTAAATGATGAGGCTGGACAATGGTCCAAGGAACTTCGTAAACGTATTATCTTTTTTGGGATAGTTATCCAACAACAGTGAATAGTAATTATGTGGTATATACAATATTTAGAGTGGTTTAGCAATTGGAAGTGGAATTATTAAAGGAATAAATAGGTATGCACATTGTGACTTTGAAAACTACAATTAGTAATGATGTCATAACAAGTATGGATTGCTTACCGTATGATGAGACCTATGTTGCATTAATCGAGGTCAGAATTAGTACTATGATTTGGGTGCATGTCAAAAGAGTCACGATGAAACTACTACAATGATACTGATTCTTACTTCGTTAGAGTTATGAAGTGTGTTACTCCTGCTATCGACCTGATCTGAGAAGGAATATATATCGATTTGGTAGTTACTGTAGTTACTTAATGGGAAGAAATATGTGGCTATTTGGGTACAATCTTTCGAGTGGTATGATATGTTCTAGTGGTGGATCTAACGTACTTTCACGATATGGTACTAGTGGTATGTCAATTTTCAAGTGTAAATACTAACTACTTAAGGAGTTATCAGTTGTACCACATGTTCATAAAATGATATTCAATGTTTCTTTCATATTTAAGCACCAACTAGTTTGTTAATATAAAAACTTGGGTTAAGCATTGTTTTTAAGGAAAACTATAGTGGTGGATCTCTGGTAAGGTATTAATGTGTTTAGGTTGTGAAGTGTATTTTGCGGATCTAATTAGGATTGGTAATTTCATCGTAAGCTCCAAATAAGTGGATTGACAACGAAATGACAAGCTTATGGGTGAAACAAAGTCCAGGGAATATACTTGTGTGAAGGCAATTAAGGATTTTACTAAGAAAGTGAGTATAAAATTGGGTTAGTCCATTGTATTTTGTTGGTATAATTGGATTGAGGTTGTAGCTGTGGAGGTTCGCATGGGGTGGTAGGAGTACCCGTATTCTATATTCTAAATTTGTGTTTAGGAGTTCACTTGTGGAGTGTTGGGTTCGAAAGTGATTAAGGCGTTATGCGAAAGCTTACTATTGCATATCATATGGTTGATAAATCAGATGACGGAAACTTATACTAATAATCAAAAATTATTAAATGGAATTTGTCTAATTGGCCTACGTATTAAAAAAACATGAAAATTGTAGAGAGAAAATCTATCCATAAGCAAAAATCTCTAAATCACTACATTGTGGATACTATTGTTGTTCTTTATGAGAATAGAAATCTTCAATTTATAGATCTCCAAACTTTTCCTTTAAGTAAAGAATAAACCAAATATGGAAGAATATTATATTTTTCTTTTAGGAAAAGTAAAAATATTTATGGTAATGTTTTGTCTTTTCTTTTAAGAAAAAATAAACTTTAAATAAGGTGAGAAAATCAAGTCAAAACCCTAACAAATTTCCCCTTTTGGTTGGATTTTATTGACAAAACTTGATCCACCTTTTTCACACACATGATAATCTTGTTCTTCCCGTAGTCTTCATCAGTGCTGCTTGCCATGATTAAAAATAAGGTTTAAAATATATGGGTTAAAAATGGTTTAAAAATATTTTGTTTTTATTTTTAAAATTGCAGCAACAGGAATGTTGAAAATAAGGTTTAAAACTTCTTCCCCCATGTAGTTGGACAAAATCATCATTATCATCAAATTTGTTACAAATTGGTTTGAAACCGCTTGAATACATCTTCCACCTTGATGATCCATTGGATCATGGGATCGTTGGACCATGTGCTCTGATACCACTTGTTGGGTTTGAAAGTGATTAGAGCATCACGCGGAAGCTTACAATTCCATATCATATGGTCGATAAATCAGATGATGAAAACTTATGCTAAATATCAAAATATTATTATTTGATTTGACCAGTTGGTCTACATATTTAAAAATTCATAAAAAGACATTAAAAGTGTAGAGGGAAAAATCTCCCCATAAACTAAACTCTTAAAGGTCTACATTGGGGATGCTATTGTTGTTCTTTATGAGAATAGGGATCTTCAATTTATAGATCTCCAAACTTTTCCTCTAAGGAAAGAATAAACTAAATATGGAAGAATATTATATTTTCCTTTCGGGAAAAGTAAAAACATTTATGGTAATGTTTTGTCTTTTCTTTTAGGAAAAAATAAACTTCAAATAAGGTAAGAAAATCAGGGCAAAACCCTAACACTGAGTACCTTGTGGTTTGGTACTCACCCCTTGCTTCTACATTTGTGTAGGTTATGAGCTTGGATCTTCATGATATTCTCTCTTATCTTCTTGTCCGAGGTTTTCTATGGAGATTTGTGAGGTAGTTGATTGTCATTTGAGGAGACCTTTTTAATCCTACTTATTATCTTGTTCTACTTTAGAGACAACATCATTTGAGACTTGTTTATTTCTTTCACATCTATTGTAATACATTAGAGACTTGTAAACGTGACAAGCAGGTTTTGGGGGTATATTTAAGTTAATTAATTTCCACATTATTTTATGGTGTTAGACTTTTATTCTCACTTTATTTCCGCATTTATCGTATTACTTTGGTTTTAGGCTGACTTGCCTTGGTGGGATAATACGAATGTCATCAATCCATTTTTAGGTCATAACACATATTATTTTTAAAAAAAAATAGATGAAAATGAAAATTCATAAGTGCACACAATTAAATGTGTAATAATCATAAACTATGATACATCTATTTAAACATTTTTTTATAAACTGAAGTTTGCATAACTCAAATTCAAAATTTATTTGGATGTACATGATTGGTTACATATTTTTGTGTTGGATTTATATCATTTACATTTTCTATTAGAGATGTTTATTATAATAACAGTAATAGATTCTACCTTTTCTTTCACATGACATACGAAGGTGAAGATTCATATATGTACACCATTAAATTACACTATAAGGGTTGGTGGGTGTTTGAGTAATTAACTATGTTAATGGACATATAACTTATTATGACTATTGCAATGGAGATGAGAATTCCATTATTCAGATGAGGCACTGTATGAAAAATTTTAAAGTCAATGATAAAAAGGTGAAATTTTGGTTCGTGTTTGGTCTTATTTTGAGAAAAGTATAAGACTTTTGTCAACTGATTTAGATATAAATAAATAAATATATATATATATATATATATATATATATATATATATATATCTTGTCTATGAAATGTCTGACAGTAGAGAAGTAGAAATATTTGTTGAGCACACGAAAGAGGACCAATGGAACTATGATATAGTTGATTCTGAGGGCAACCCACAACAAGGCGGAGAAGATGTTGTAGATGTGAATATAATAGAGAAAAGTGATTAGTGTGATGCCACATGTGAAGAACGTGAGTCATTTAATGACTCTGATTATTTCTTGGAAGAAGATGATATGATTTTTGATAAAATCATTGACTCTAATGTAAAATGGGTTGGCCTTAACGGGAGAAATAGAGAAAATCAAGTTAAAGAAAAAACAATGAAGGTTAGAGTTGTCTCAAACATGTTGGCTATGTTTCCCAATGACACTCAAGAAAATGACTGTGCTACATCATATGAGGATTTAAAGAGTTTGCATGAAGAATATGATGGTGAAGATCTATTGTTTTTACTCCAACTAGACATTTGGATAATCCAAAATTTAAGTTTACACTTAATATGGTTTTCGGCAATAGCAAAGAATTCAAGTGAGAAATTGAGTTACATGTTGTGTTACAAAAAGAAATACATCAAGTTTAAGAAGAACGAAATACAAGGTCAAAGGCAATTTGTAAGGAGTCACATTGCAAATGGTTCATATTTGCATCAAAGTTTAAAGGTGATGCACCTTTCAAAGATCAAGACAATAGGCCTTGACCATTGTTGTGGCAAAAAAACAGATAACAAGACTATTTTCTATGGAGTTTTAGATAAGAAGTATGTTGAAGAATTTAGAATAAATCCAAATTGGGGAGTAAAAGAATTCCAAACTCAAGTGATGAGGACTCATAATTGTACTATTACGCGAACCCAAGCTTATATGACAAAGAGGAAGACATTAGATCTAATTACAGGAACTAAATAAGAGAAGTTTGATATGTTATGGGATTACTGTGCTTAGCTAAGGAGGAGTAATCTAGAGACTACGTGTATTTTGAAGCTAGATGAAAATAAAAAAAAAGTAATGGTTAATGGTAGAAAAATATTTTTAAGACTTTATATATGCTTTGCAGCTTGCTAATAGGGATTTTTAGCGGTATGTCGACCTATAATACGGGTCGATGGATGTCATTTGAAAGGACAACAAAAGGGGAGTCAACTATTGATAGCAGTAGGCATTGATGTACAATAACATATATCCTATTGCATTCACAAATGTAGAAGGTGAACTAAAGGAAACATGGAAGTGGTTTTTAACGCTTCTTAATGAGGACCTAGGAATATCACTTAACCCTTTGGCATAGACTTTCATTTCTGATAAACAAAAGAGTTTAATTCCATCATTGAGATAATGCCAAATGTTGCGCACAGATTTTGAGTGAGACATCTACACAACAATTTCAAAACTGAAGATTTTGGAGGACAATCACTAAAGGATATCCTATGGAAAGCTGCTAGGGCAACTACAAATCCTAAATTCTCCAAGTATTTGACAGAGATGAAACAAATAGATTCAAAAGCCCCTGAATGGTTTATTAATAAACCACCCAATCACTAGTCAAGGGATTTTTTCTCTTCTTTTCCAAAATGTGATGTGTTAATAAACAATATGTGCGAGTTATTTAATAGTGTACTTCTATATGTAAGAGACAAGTATATTTGGACAATGATTGCATAAATTAGGATCTATATGTTGTGCAGACTTCAAAAGAACAGATATTAAATGATGAAGTATTGCCAGAGAATCTGTCCAAAGATCATGTTGAAACTAGAAAAAATTAAGATTAAAGCCGTTGAATGTATTGCCACTAATTAAAATTACAGAATCTGTCCATGAAGCCAAACATGGGTTGGCAGAAGATCAAAATTGCCAAAATAGACGTCAAGAATCACCTCCAAGTCATATTCTATAAACGTTTGTGAACCTCATAATAAACATGTAAATGTTTGTGAGCTCAACTTGCAACTCACTCAAATTCTTGATGAAGTTGAAGTTGAGAAGAAAAAGAGTGAAACATTTCACCAAATATTGGTGGGAAGCCCCTATAGGTGGTGACTCATGCAAGAATAGTAATTATTCATCTTTCTTAGCTGAGAATGACGTTGAAATTTTTAGTAATTATGACTTCAGGCCTGTTATGGATGCTACAAATTATCCTCATAACCATACTTTTGGTTTTGATCATCATGGGTTCTTTTAATTCTTTTTCCTCATCTTATGGTTAAATTAATCTATCCATAATCTCCTTTGTTGTGTTATTTATTATATATGTTACATTATTAAAATGACATAAATACAATATTACCTTCTTCATTTCTATCATGTTACTTTTTGAGAAGCCCAATTTAAAACATACACAACGATAATATAGAGATTTTTTCAGTTAATTAGTTCCACTTATTTATAGTCAATTACATGTAGGTATCTTTTAGGTAACAATAAATAAAATTTCTATAACTACCCTATTGGTAAATAAGTGGAATTTGCTAAAATTCTTGTGCACTTTTTCTACATGCTTTAAGCATATTGAGTGACATTACTTTTGAGATACCGCAAGACGAAGGTGAAGTTGTTGTGAATTTACGTTATGTTTTTAGGAAAATTATATTCTCTTCAATGTACTCGAGATAACGAAATACATCCTCGCAGAACAGTGGTAACACAAACTCCAGTGAATAGTGAACTCACTCGACAACGTTAAATCACATGAGTTTTTTTAAAGTGCAGAAGAACAGTAGAAGATCAGAAAAATTTGCATATTAAAAAAATGAGAAAACGCTTCTCTATTTATACCCAAATAAAGATAGCAAAACATGTGTTATTGTGTCTTAAAATTAGAAAATCACAACTCTTCGAAAAAGTCACAACCACCCTTCAATATAATAATATGCTATTCAAATTACATTTTTTCAGAAAAAATACTTTATTTCTTATTTACACATTTTAATATCCAACAATAATCACCTTATAAAGCTTTGCAATGATTCTTTTGGTACATATCTCACGGACCTATAATTAATAATTACAAAAGTTTTACTCTTTGTTAACTCTATCTTGTACCTGGTAGTAACATTTGTTCTTAGAAATATCTGTTAGGGTTTTGCCTTGATTTTCTTACCTTATTTGAAGTTTATTTTCTCATAAAAGAACAGACAAAATATTACCATAAATGTTTTTACTTTTCATGAAAGGAAAATATGTTTTTCGTGCATATTTGGTTTATTCTTTCTTTAGAGAGAAAGTCTGGAATCCTATAAATTGAAGATCCATATTCTCAAAGCAAATCATATATCATATAATATATATATATATATATATATATATAGAACTCTAGGTCCGCCTACGTGGCGCCACCACAAATAAGAATTCCCTTTTAATTTATTCATTTATAATACTAGCCTTCCACTTTCATGAAAAATTGCGACTTTTATGAAAAGTTGCGACTTTAATGAAAAGTTGCGACTTTTATGAAAAGTTGTGACTTTTATCAAAAGTTGCGACTTTGATGAAGAGTTGCGACTTTAATGAAAAGTTGTGGCTTCTATGAAAGGCTGTGACCTTTTCGAAGAGTTGCATGCATCTTCTCCAAATAGTTGTAACCTTTCCGATAACGCACAATAAACATTGTTCACACTACCCTTTTTTGTCGATAAATAGAGGTCTCATTTTAAAACAACGAAAATTATGAAGCTCTTATTGTTCTTCTTCTTCTTCACATAATATTTGTGTACTTTCTCCTATTGAGTGGCTCACTGATACCATTGCTTATGTTACAGATCCTGGTATGTATTTTTATAGTCATTAATTTATGCTAATTTTATTAAGGATAAATGATAAAATGTTATAATTTTCATTTTCTTTTACATCATTAATGTCTTGTAAACTTTCCGATAAGACACAATAATCATTTGTTCACACTACCCTTTGTTGTCTATAAATAGATGAATTTCCTCTCATTATAAAACAACGAAAATTTTAAACTTCTTCTTCTTCTTCTGGACAATTAAATATTTGTGTACTTTGCTCTTGCTGAATGGCTCAGTGACACTGTCACATCCCTTTTTGCGCACATCGGAAGGGTTTTTCCAATTAAAGTGACGGTATTGATTTAAGGATTAGTTTAATTATTTTCAGAGTCGCCACTTGGAATTGAGTTATGGTATTCCAAGTCACCTTTTTGAATCCCTAATCAATAGGAAATGACTCTTTAGTTTTGGTCTGTGAACCAAAAATTCGGGTAAGGAATTCTGTTAACCGAGGGGAAGGTATTAGGCACCCCTCGAGTCCCGTGGTTCTAGGACGGTCGCTTTTCTTGAGTTATACTTATTTATACTATTTATGGATATATTGTGTCTATAGGCCATGGTTTACTTATTTTTTATGGTTGAATTTTTTATTAGTCTGAACCCAGATGCGTAACTGATAACGTTCAAATATACTTCTTGAAAAGAAATATAAACGATTGTATGCAATATATTTACCCAACTATGAGTCGGGGTCGATCCCACAGAGAATATGGAAGAATATTGTCAATAGCAAATATTTAACTCGATAGTTGTTATATAAAAATGGGGGGATTTAAATTGAAATAAAATAAAAACAATAAAAAGATAACTTTGAACTAAGTATTTATTTATATTCAGATTATTAAAAGTAACTAGGAATGTGTTCCCCATAAGCTCATAACGCGGTAATCCTAATAATAGTAATCT
>JAJOOE010019593.1:0-18122 GCA_036250405.1 Solanum raphanifolium | reverse complement strand
ATATATCATGGAAAAGTAATTTTTCTTTACCAATTGCCTCCTGTTGATGTGAAATTAGGCAATTTTCAGGTACTTTTTTTTTAAAAAAAAATATTAATATTTGTTTTGATCCTAGTATATTTAATTTAAACGTAGCCCGGAAGTAACAAATGAGAGTGGTTTGTAAAAGCAAATGCCAATCTTGTCCTCAATTATCATGGCAAACTATTTGTGTCCCTTACGCAAAGGCGTCATGAGATAATACGTGGCCAGTTAAACTATTTCGATAGCTTAACCATTATTTTAATAAGGCAATGGCAAGACTTTTTAATGACGACTAAGGATAGTAACAAAAATACAAATATATAAATCAAATATGAGTACTATATTAATACTTTTAAACTTTAATTTTGTTGAAATAATCGTGACTTAAAATATGAAATTTGTAATCTTTAAAATTAAAACTTGCTAGTTGCTACAATCCATTATACAATAATGTATATTATATAACTTAAACTCACAAGTAATTACCTAATAAGCAACCTGTCATATAAATATTTTTTACACTGTCGATACATATAACTTAAAACTCCAATCATATTCACATCATGACTCTATAAAATAGTAGAGTTTTTATCCATAAAACATGAAGTAAACCATGGCTTTCAATTTTCTAGTATTAGCCTCAATAGGTTACATTGAAATCTTTGTTGCAATATTTTTCTTTTTTGTGTTGGCTTTTGGAGGAAAAGGTGATTTTGGGTGGAAATGGCCAATTTTTGGAGAGTTCCCAACCCTTCTTTACCATATAAACACAATCCACCAAAGCCTTACAATATTATTTTCAAGAATTGGAGCTACTGCCTTAGTAAAAGGTCCATGTATGTTTTGCAAATATGGACATTTAAGGGACAGTGGATCCTAAAAATGTACATTATATTATGAGTGAAAATTTCCAAAATTTTCAAAAAGGGCCAGAATTTAAGAAGATTTTTGCTGTTTTAGGTGATGGAATTTTCAATGCTGACTTTGATTTGTGGAAGAATCAAAGGAAAATTGCTAAAACATTGATCACTCATCATACATTTCACAATTTTTTAGTGAAAACTAGTTGTGACATGGTGAAAAAGGGACTTGTCCCGGTCCTCGAATTCATGGCTAAAGAAGGTAGAGTGTTCGATTTACAAGACGTTTTTCAGAGATTCACGTTTGATACGACTTGTATATTAGTGACAGGGTTCGATCCTGGCTCCCTCTCTGTCGATCTTAACAACATTGCCTTCATGAAAGCAATGAATGACGTGGGAGAGGTCATGGTCATACGTAATTTGTTGCCACAATGTGTTTGGAAGTTGCAAAAATGGCTTGGAATTGGGCCTGAAAAGAAATTACGCGATGCTAGGGAAGTCATTGACCGAGTTATAGGTAAGTATATATCAATGAAACGCGATGAATTGAGAGCTAAAGGAGAAAAAATGAACGAAAATGAAGAGGAGGAGGGTGTTGATTTATTAGCATCATACATAGCTAATGATGATGGAGAAATAAAAACAGGGCTAATGTTTGATGACAAATTTTTGAGGGATACCATATTGAACTTTATGATCGCGGGGCGTGACACAACTAGCTCAGGACTTACATGGTTCATCTGGCTAGTTGTGACACACCCCGAGATTGAGAAGAAAATAAGGGAAGAACTCAAGGCAATCATCTCGTTGGGAGAAGAAGGCAAAAAACAAAGACTTTTTAAGGGGGGCGAATTAAAAAATGCAATATATTTACACGCTGCATTGTGTGAATCGTTAAGGCTATATCCCCCCGTTCCGTTTCAACTAAAGACTCCACAAGAACCCGATGTTCTCCCAAGTGGACACCGTGTTCATCCCAAGATGAGAGTGATGGTTATCTTGTACGCGATGGGGAGGATGGAATCGGTATGGGGAAAAGATGCATTGGAGTTCAAGCCAGAGAGATGGATTTCAGAACGAGGAACAGTGAAACATGAGCCATCTTACAAGTTCTTTTCTTTCAATGCAGAACCAAGGATTTGTTTAGGGAAAGAAGTGGCTTTCACACAAATGAAAGCTGTGGCTGCTGCTATTATCCATAATTTTCATGTTGAAATGGTGAAAGGACATGTGGTTTGTCCTAATGTATCTGTTATCCTCTACATGAAACATGGATTTAAAGTTAGGATTAGAAATAGGTGGACATAAAACATTTATATGGTTCTCCCTCTTTTCATTTTCTTTTGAACGAACCGTCAAAAACACATCTAAAGTATTTTATTCTTTTGAGTTTCATGTCTGACATACTTTCACCAAATATTTATCAAATTACACCAACTATCAATTATTCACTTTTCCTACCTGAACGATTATGATATTTCAGGTAGGAAAAGAGAACAACTCATACTTGAAGTGTGTTTTGATAAATAGTTGGTGATAGTTTAGGTAGGAAATATCGCACACCTAATAGTTCAGGTATGAAATTCACAAAAAATTGTGATAATATGTGTGTTTTTTGACCATTAACTCTTATTTTCCTTTTTTTGGTGTACTTGGAATCCATCGAAGATTGACATCTCAAAAACATTTTTGTTGGATTTTTCATCGAAAATTTCTTAACGACGAGTTGTCCTTCAAAAATTTTGCATTTTTTTTAGTAGTGAGCCCTTCTTCATGAATTGGCAAGGTATAATGTTACCTATGTTTAATCATTCAGTATTCGGAGTTACTGAATCGATTAATTCAAATTCGTTACTTGTATTTTATGTTCAAATAATGAAGATGTCATTAGCCCAAAAAAGTAAAGAGCAAATGCATTGTCCCTTATAGCAATGTGCAATAATATAATATAGTAGATCTTTCTATAGGAATTTTTTGCTGTAATAATATCTCATTATGAAGTCAAGTTTTTTTAAAACTAATTTTTATGCTATATTATAACAATATTTTATTATAGCAAATAAAATGACAAAAACGACGATATTATAAAAATATTGACTGTTTGAACAATTTTCGTACAAGTCATAGACTTTTTTCTAGTGTTGTGTACTATTTCAATCTTCTTTCTTTTTCTAGTTTGTAAAATAGTGTTTGGTATTCATATGGAGTACGACTAGTTCTCGTGTTGCTGGGCCTGTTTCTGAGGGCAAACGCTCACAATAAAAAATATCATTTTCAGAAGCTTAAATCTTGATTCATTCCACCACCATCCATTTCGAACTAAATTAACTTTTTTAGCTGGAGCAATACAAAAGAGTTTTTTCTTTAAAAAATAAAAAATCACTCCTATTAATTTCCTTATCTTTCCATTCCCCTATCCAAGAGAAAAAAAAATATAAATAATAATTTTTTTCTTACTCGATACTAGTTTATTTTCACATATAAAAATAAAAATAGAATAAAAGAATCACTACGTGCCGTATTTATCAGTACAGTGTTTATTGATTAATTATTGGAGAAATAATTAGTACGTGACAGTGTCTCCACATTGTCACACTTACACTCTGTTTGGATCATTGTTATCCATTGTATTGTATTGTATCGTTACTATACCTACAATATTTGTTTTGATTGTTACTTAAAATGTATTGTGTTGCATTGTTAAATTTTGTTATTACATAACAATGAAAACTCCTATTTTATGGAACAACCGATTTGGTGTGTTTCCATTGTTACTTAATTTCTTTTTCCAATTATATCTTTACATAATACTTCAAAATATTATTTTACCTTTTACCTTATATTATTTAATTCTAGTCAAACCTCTTACCCTAAAATAATTAAGGATATTTTAGTAAATTTATAAATTACAATACAATACGATACAATCAAACCAAACAATTAAAATGTTATTAAACAACAACAAATTAACAACACAGTGTAGCCAAACATTGTATCTACCATACAGTACAGTACAATAGAGTACAATACAATACAATAATACATTATGAAACAATGAATAACAATGATCCAAACAGAGTGTTAATTTGTTCCCTACGAGCTATCAAAAAGGGCCAGGTCCAGCCCCACCCGGCCCAAGCCTCGCGGACCAAGAAATTTAAAGTGCTAGGGCGGGCTGACCCTTCATTTGGAAGGGGCTTGAAAATGCTTAATCCAACCCAATTCTAGAAGGGCCGAGGGCTGGAGAGGGCTAGTCCTTCATTTTTCATTTTTTTTAAACCTATAATTCTATAACATCGAGAAAAAGAGAAGATTCTCAAATCAAATATGACAAACGATTGTGATGTTTCAATAACACTAGCAAAAAATCTAGTGTAAGACCAGATATGCGAGATAGATAAGAGAGTGACAAGATAGATGAGAGGGAGGCAAGGACACAAAATTTGTCTATGTATCTTAGATACATGCGAATCTACTTGGATAAAGTGTATCTAGAACAAATTAACCTAATTTTGAGTCCATATATTCCGAGATACACGTATCTGGATGTACCAAAATCTGCTAAGATTCATAATAATACAATATAGCGTATATTTAAATAATTAGATTATATACTAGTGAGATTATTGTAATTTACCATTAAATAAAAATTTTTGGCCAAAGGCTTATATGAGCCTGACTTATAAGCCCTAGTTTTAAATGTGCTTGAAAAATCTTATCCCAATTCTATTCTAATAATGGATTGGGTTGGACCAACCCCATGAGCTATGCCCGTTTTGACGGCTCTATTCCCTACAAACAAGAAAATAAAATTAGAAAAAATAGAACATCAAGAGAAATTTATTCAACAACTAGACATTCACTCTCTTTTTTTCCTTATTGCACCTTTGACCGAAAAAGAAAATACATAATGAAAATAAATAATCCTTTCACCCAAAAAAAGAAAATACACTTTTAAATCTTAATAGTTCAATTGATTCACTATAATTATTGGGGGAGTCCGAATCCCCCTCTTCCTGTTCTTCTTCAATATTGTCTCCGAGAAAAACGTGCTCCACTATGTGACACCCGACATCGATCGGTACTAGCACCAATATACCCCTTTATTGGTATCAACTTCTTTTATTTTCTATCTTTTTCATTGTAATATTTTAAAAGTGTTTCATCTATATCGCTAGATTTATTAGAAAATAAACAAGATTTTTAAAAGAAAAAAAAAAGGTTTGTTTATGAAATTACTCGAGAAATGGATTTGAAGAGATCTCATATTCATCGATTGTCATGAATATAAATGTCTTTGAATCCCGCTTGGGACTCCATTTTATCTTGTATATCTACGCCAACACATCAAAGAAAACAAAAGGCCAAACACATAAGTAGACCCTTAAATTTGTCTCTAAATTTCATTTTGACATTCCAACTCAATTTTGTTCCATTTTAACCCTTCAATTCCAATTTTTATGTTTCATTTTGACACTTTTTTCCAAAGAATCAACAAAGTGGGATGTGCGTACTTCACATGCCATGACATGACACAAAACCAATTAAAAACACATACACAACTCCTCTAACTTGCCCCCATTTTTGATTTTGTCATGCTAACTTAGCTTTGTTCCATTTTAATCCTTCAACTCTAATTTATATAGTATCATTTAAACACAAAATACTAAATTATGATTTCTTTATTTTTATTTATGTTCTACATTTCCACTTTTTTATTTTAAAAATCAACATAATATCTTTTTTTTTTTAAAAAAAATTAATGATGGATGAACATCATTTTTAAAAAAATATTTTTTTTTTTGAGATTCTATACATTATAGTGTGAAAAAATAATCGACGAAAGTGTGTTGATTTTCTTGTTTAAACAATTAATTAAATTAAATAACACCACATATTTTTTTTTTCATATCTAGTCTATTTGGACTAACTCAAATATCAGCTTTCTAATTTTTCATTCAACTAGAGTAAAAAAAAACTCATGTTCATTGTTAATTAATAACACTACAAAAAAATGTTGAAACTCAATAGACTTCGTTGGGTTGTCATTTATATTCTTAAGAAAGAAAATCGACGCACTTTCGTTGGTTATTTTTCACACAAAAATATAGGGAAACTCTTAAAAAGAAAATGTTACTTTTTAAAAAAAAAATCAATGATCATCCGTCAATTTTAATTTTTTACAATAACGAACAGATGAACGCCGATTTTTAAAATGCAAAATTGCAGTTGAATAACATATATAGAAATAAGGAAATCATAAAATTTGTATTTTGTGTTAAATGATACATAAAAAAAATGGAATTGAAGGGTAATCTTTTATTATTTTTAAAAAAAATATTTTTTTTTGTCTTTCACTCTCTAAGAGAAAGTGTGATGCACACACTCTGCCACATCACTTAAAAGTGCAGAATGGAACATAAAAATTGGAGTGGAAGAGTTAAAATGGAACAAAGTTGAGTTGAAGTGTCAAAATGAAATTTAGGAACAAGTTTAAGGGTCTCCATATGTGTTTGGCCAAAACAAAATATCTTTCCGACCTGACATACGTTTATCATATGAGATAATAAGAATTGAAAACACTCCTAAACTTAGCATGAATTATTACTTTAGTCCTCTAACTATTGACAGCCTTAACAACACACATCTACTTGATTAAGTGAATTTAATAACACCCCTCTTATGCCACATGTGCATATATGTAGAATTTTTTGTTGACGCGGTGTACACATAAATATATGTAATAAAAAAAATATTTAAAGAACATTTATATAATCAAATGTAATTTAGCAATTTAAGAAGATAAAAAAAAACTTTTTTTTTCTTTTTAAAGATTTATTTTTTCTAATCACCCCACCCCATCCTCTGCCTAGCACCACTAGCCTCACGTACACCTCACTACCCACCCACCCCAAAATAAGATTCTTTTAATTAAACCCTTTTTTTTATGGGGGAGAGGGGTGGGATAAGAATAAAATATATACTTACTTTATTTTAAAAGTATTTTTTTTTGGAGGGGGGAAGGCGGTGGGGTGGGGAGGAGTCGGGGATAAAAAGTTTTTTTGGGGTGGGGTTGGGGTAAGTTATAAAAAAAAATTCTTCTTTAATTTACTATTTTTTAGCATTTAATTATTTGAATGTTTTTTTTTACTACATATATTTATGTGTACGTCACATCAGTAGAAAATTCCACATATGTGCATAGGTGGATGACATGTGGCATAAGAGGGATGTTTTTAAATTACTTAACCAAATAGAAATGTGTTTTTAAGGTTGTCAATAGTTGGAGGACTAAGGTAATAGTTTACGTCAAGTTTAGATGTGTTTTCAATACAGATGTGTTTTCAATACTTATCTCTTATCGTATTGGTTGATAAGTGAGCTAATTATTTATCAAGTGCATATTGTTTGACAACTCAAAAATTTGAATATAACAAGGAATGACATAAGTTATGTACCAAAATATTTCCAAATTAGGACCACCAAGATCATTGTTGATATACATTATGGTATTTTTGTTATCATTACATAATTTAGTTAATATGTGTAGTGCATACTTATGATAATATATAATATTTATTAGTTTGACGATTTTTTAAAATTCAATCAGTTAACAAAAAAGAATAAATATTATATATTTATAAGATGACGAGGATATATATACAATGTTTGATAACAATTAAGGGTATATATGCATATCAGTCTTTGAATGACCCTAAAGAATATTTATTGCAAAGTTGAGGAGTATAGTTGTCCTTCTTCCCTTTTAATAACTACCCAAAAAATCATTATGATATATAATCAAATATTTAAAAATAATTATATCCAAACGGCTCTTACTAAAAATTTATTAATCTAAAAAACCTATATATGTAGATAGTGCGTGCAAGTAATAATTTTAAAAAAAATCACAGCTAGCATTGAGCCTTGTAAATGTCATCATAGCCAGTGCAGCAAGAAAAGGAAACCAATTAAAAGGGCAAAAAGACATAGTAGATGGTGTGCACTCATCTTTTTATATTCAAATCTTTCTTGGTGGCAACAACACATCCAATTTGTCTCAACATTCCATACTAACTTATTTTTTTAGTGTGTGATATTTATATTAAAGCTCGATAAATTAAAATTTGCATATTATATGACCCATTTTTGAGTGCTTTAAATAGATTTTTTTTCATTGTTAAAGATTTGAATTCAATTTTTTTAATTAAGAGTCGAGGCTAGAAATTCCAAAATGGGTGAATTTACATGTTAAAAATGAGATATATGAACTTATGATTTCTCTATAAGTAATATTACCACACACACACACACACACACATATATATATATATATATATTAATGTTGATGGTGCCCACTCTATCATTTCCTATACCAATCTTTCTTGGTGGCAACAAACATTCCAATTTGTCTACATTCAATACTTCCTTTGTTTGATATTTATATTAGGTCCAATTAAATTTAAATTCTCCATTTTAATTACGCACTTCCGATAAGATACTCTAATATATTAAGGGAGATCTCAATCTTCCCATTCAATACAAAATACAGCAAGCAAAGCACTTCTCTCCTTATTCTATAAAAACATAATCCCAAACAACACAACTTCTCTCCAACAACAAAAAAAATTCTCCTCTTTCCCCTTATAAAATAGTTTCTTTATATTTATTTTCCTTGTTCATACTCTTACAATGGAATATCACACAGAGGTAATTAAGAGGCTATCTTTATTAATTAATCCACATATTGTTGGCTGTCTTCTTTTGCATTTTGTTGCTACTTTTTTGATAATCACAAGATTTCTTTCTTTTATTCTTTCTTCAAAAATTAAGATAAACATTAGGTTTCCTTCTTTATTTTCTTGTTCTTAAATCTTTCTTGTTATCATAGTAATATATGTCTTTATTTGTGGCTTATAATTGATTGTTTGTCAAACTTCTAAAATTTATTTATTTTAGTTGGTTAGGTCTTTTTTTTTAAAGGTACTTTTAATAGATAGCATTTTATGTTATGATTTGACTAATATTAGAATAACAAATTGTGTTTGATAGCTTTTGCTACTGTTTAAAAGTATTTTTTTTCTTCTAAAAACTTGGACAACCACATCAATTCTTTAAAATATACTGTATATCTCTTCTTCCTTTTTTTTTTTAAAAAAAATATTTTTTAACTTCTCATAAATTTGGCCAAATAAACTATTAGTCTAGCTAGTAGCACTATTAAAAAACATTGAAATTAACTATGAAATTCGTTATTTTACTGGTAGATGAAGAATTTTTTTAATTCATTGCTCAATAGGATTAGTGACGGATTGTGCAGTTTATAGCTACAAAATTTGTCCGTTGCTAAATCCAGTTTTTTTTAGTAGTGTAGGAAATTTATTGGTGGTTCAACTTTTTGAAGAAGTTATTCATCTTTTTAATTAATATTGGTTGTAGATTAATCAATTTATGACATATTTGATATTTCTAAAAATAAAAGATGTACATATTAATTTATTGATTGTAAGTTTCTCTTATTGTGCAGAAGAAGACTGGACCATGGCTATCAGTGCCACAATTTGGACATTGGGATCAAAAGGGTGTCTACCCTGACTACTCAATGGATTTCTCTAAAATAAGAGAAAATAGGAAACAAAACAAAAAGGACTTATCAAGAGCCAGTTTTGGAAATGAGAATGACCTCATTTTCTCTACCAAAAGTGATGCAAATTCAGTTTACTTTCCCAACAGTAATGATCATCATTACCATCGGAACCAATCTTCAACTGTAAGATTTTTAATTTTCCTTTAATGCTAGTGCGATCTATAGGTCATGCATTCGAGTTGTGGTATCAGAAACTGATATTGTGTTAGGATAAGCTGTCTACAACTCACCCCTTGGATTATGGCCGTTTCATGTACCTTGTGTGAATGTAGGATGCGTTGTGCACTAGGTTGTCGTGGTTTAGTTTGTTGTAATTTTGAAGAGGAGAACCTCAGAGCAATTGTCTCTATTTGACTTATAGGTCATGAATTCGAATCGTAGAATTAATCATTGATATTATTGTGCACTAAATGTGGAATGTGTTGTGCACTAGTCTACCTTTTAGTTTGTTGTGTTTTTACCATCTTTAAATAATGTCATTACTTATAGGGTTTTTAATTAATATTCCATGATGTATATGGTAAACAATATATGAATCAGATAAATAGTTGGCATATTTTTGGGAAAAGATATAGTGGGGTACATGTTGTAGGACCATTGTTGAGGACCATGCTTAGTTGTCCATATAGAAATGTTGACTTGTTGATCATTAGATGGAAATGAACCAAATAGTCTTCTATAATTTGTTTGACTTAGTACTAATTATGAGCTATAACAATTGGTTTACTAATTAAAAAGAATGTATAATTGTTCTCTTAGCATCTAAGAGTGTGGCCTAACGATCAATAACATGGGTGAAAATTAAAAAAGTTGTGCATTTTCGAATGATTCAACAATATCTTTGGAAAGTCTGAACAATACTAAATAGGAGGGTTACTATACTCTTCTTTGCATTTTTTAGCATAGTGAACTATAAAAGTAATTGCTAATTTTTTTTTTCCTCTTTTGACAGAGGATGAGAAGGATCTTTAGATATTTCAATTGCTGTGGAAAAGCTTGAAGTTCATGGAATTAATTTCTTCCAATTTCCTTGTAAAGAAAATCTAGCAAATTTGTGATTTCTACCAAGTTTTGAGTGACTTTTATAAGAAATAGGAAAATGTAATGAATTTTGGAAATTGTGGTGATTGCTTCTTACCATCCTTTGCTTCTCTTGGGTACATTTGAGATTGATCTATATGTAATTTGATCGAGTATATTTAATTTTCAAATTAATATAAACGTACAATTTTAGTTTCTTCAGCTGACGGAAGTTAAGAAATTAACGAAATCAATAAAATATCTCTCTCTCTATATATATATATATATACTCTATTATTTTTAGCCAAAACAATGAAAATTCACATTGTGTATCTCTTATATATGCAAAATTTGTTCTATATAATTTTAGATGTAATGGTATTTGTGTTAGTTGTGCATTTTTTTTTTTTGGCCAAATTTGTAACAGATATAACTAAAATTTGATCATTTTTACCAAATAAGAAAGAAAAAAAAAGATAACTAAATAGTGGAGTTCTAAAAGTTATTCGTTAATTAAAATTTTGACTTGTAAAAGACGATTTAAATGAATTTAAAAATAAGGAAAAGTGGCAAAATATTCCTTAAAGTAAATATATCCTCGTTAAAAAAGTGACACATTTAAAAAAAAAAAATTGGGGTGGTAAAGGAGAAATGGAGGAGGGTATTACAATGTGGGGAATTGACCCTCGTCACAAAGTGAGAGTTCAGGTAACCAAGTAAACTACATATATATCTTCATCGTCTAACAAATAGAGCAAATGTATCATTTTCGTTAATAGACTTATACTCCCTAAGTTTTAATTTGTTTTCCCTACTTTCCTTTTTAGTTTATTTCAAAAAGATGTCTTTTTTTCTTTTTAACAATTTTTTAGTTCCAATTTTACACGTGACATGTTTAATATCATAGTAATAAAGAGCATTTTAATACATTCCACATATCTTTAATTTAAAATAAAAAATCCAAAACAAATTCTTTATTTTTTAAATTTTGTGTCATCAAAATGAAACAAATAAATTAAAACGAAAGTTAGCTAGCTAAAAAAAAAAGAAGCAAATATTACTTCTGAATTTCTGTGTGGTGGTTTAAACAACACGCCAAACCTTATCAACGGAGCTTCTAGTTTATCCCAAAAAATTCCCCCAATTATTTTTCGAGAAAAAAAATGTCAAATTCTACATCATCTCTCTTCACTACGCCTTCTCAATTTTTAGTACAATGTAATAATCCATTAATTATTTCTGGAAAATTGAGCTTCAAAATTCGAGCTTCAGCAGCTTCTTCTTCCCCTTCATCAACTGGTGTTGATTTGTCCAACCTCCAAACCTCCATTTCTAAGGTACATTCCCTGTTTTTCAATCGAAAATTTTAATCTTGTCTCCATTTAGTGCGTATTATAATTTTCTTGTCATTTTTGAGGTGTGTGTCGATAAATAATTAAGACATAATACATGAACATTACCTTTAACTTGACACAAGTAGGGTGTGCATAAGTAGACACTCAAACTGATATAAAATTGATCAAATAGATACAGTCGACAATTTTGTGTCCTGCATGTATAATGTCACATAGGATAAGTGTATCTACTTATTCAATTTTATACAAGTTTAAGTGTCTACTTATTCACTCTCAAATTTGGAGGGCATAGTTGTCAATTGAAGCTAAATTAAGGGTATGTTTATGTATTATGTCAATAATTAATGATGCTCTATTTTAGATATGAAACTCGCAAAAAAGTGATGCTTAAAGTGTTTTTTTTTTTGGCAATTACTCTTTAACTGTTTTATGTGCATATTTTCTTGATTGTAGAAGGATAGTAATGCCGTAAAAGAGGCGCTTGATCAGCTCGTTGAAATCGGTTGGTCCAAAAAGTGGGGTTCTCAACCATATGTGTCACGTCGAACGGTCAGTTTTCATTTAAAATGTGAAGGTTTTAGAAAGACAGTTATGTATCTAATTTATTTGATTAGCACACATTGTGGCAATAATTCTCTGCAATGGTCTTCACATTTTCTGTTGCAGACATCTCTTAGAGAGCTGACAACTCTCGGAATAAAGAACGCAGAGAACCTTGCAATCCCAAGTGTCAGAAATGATGTAAGTTTCTTGATGAAATTTGTGTTGTTATTACACTGATGACAGTAGCTCTCAATTCGGATATTGTTCTGTATTCTGATTGAAGAAAACTATATGTTCACAAGAATGCGATAATTAAGGGGAACACTTGAGCCAACGTCTTGTTTTTGGCACATATATTGTTCGATGTGTTACGTTCAGTGGAACATTGGTATTTGTCGGATCATGAAATGAATTTATGACTACACATTTATTACATTTCTTTCGTAGTCCCTACAAACACATTTCATGGCTCCAATTGTTGTTGCTTGAAAGTTGAGACATCAAAAGTTGTATAACAAACAGATGATTAATGTGGTTATGTCTTTTTCATTTGACTGTTTTGGACTTCGTTATTAAATCTGTTTGATACTGATTTCCTTCAGTGATGCAGGCAGCTTTTCTGTTTACGGTGGTAGGCACAACAGGGTTTTTGGGAGTTCTTGCTGGCCAACTTCCTGGTGTAAGTTCTCTTACTACCCTAATTTTCTGCTGTTCATTGTGCTTTATTTCCCCCCGAAGTTTTGTATAACATCTAAATAAATAGTTCCTCTTAAGGAGCAGAGTACTTTGGTTTATATGCCTCATTCTCCCTGTTAAGTATGTGGATAATGCACTGGATATGGGGCCTGAATCTTTCATTTGCTTCTATTGATATAGTCGATCTAGATAACTATATCTAGTTTGGTTTCGTGGGATTACAATCTCTCGATTTATTATCTGGACGTAAACCAAGTTGACAATCCTAAGAGGTGTTGGGGTTGGATTGTAGTTCAACACCCCACACCTTTCTAACTACTGACCACTTGTTTAATAGTGTGAATCACCTCATCGAAAAGGTTAATTTGTTAAATAGATAAAACTTTTGTTTGTTCATTATAGTTCAGAACATGTTTCGCACCCAAGGGTGTAGCCTAGTGGTCAATGGATGAGTGAGTTAAGAACCATGAGGTCTCAGATTCAATTCCCAATGGAGGCAAAAAGCACTAGGTGGTTTCTTCCCATCTGTCACCTAGTCTTGTGGATAGAATATCCGGACCTGTGCTTGTAGCAGGTACCCCGTGAAATTAGTCGAGAAGATCAACATGTTCCCATATGTCTGCACCTGAACATTATATGTGATGTATGTGGCGTTAACATAGAAATACTTTTGGAGGTAATTTGCAAAAATGTAATAACGCGTGCAATTCTTAGATTGTTGTGTTTGCCTTGGTGTTACTCCAGCACCAACATGGGCTGTGAAGTACATTGATGCTACTGTGTATCTGTATAGAAGTTGACATATGCATACAGGTCACATTGTTGATTCCTTCTTTATGTTTTCAGGATTGGGGTTTCTTCGTTCCATACTTGATCGGAAGCATATCTTTAGTAGTTTTGGGAATCGGAAGTACTTCCCCAGCGTAAGTCAAAATTTTAGGCGTTCTTCTGATTCTAATAATTCATGATACTATATATTCAGTTGAGCCTTTTCTACCGCATGCAGGTTGTTATGGCTCATTCTTTTATTCATTATGTAGGCTCCTTCAGGCCGCCATTGATGGATTTTCATCCTTTTTTCCTGATTACCAGGAGAGAATCGCCAGACATGAAGCAGCTCATTTCTTAGGTGACATCCTGTTCTAACTTTCAATATTTTATACTTTTATTTTTATTTGTCTATGATAATGACATAAGTTGAGCTTTAAATGAAACATTGAAGATACATATAACACGAACCTCGACTAGTTATTGTTGTTGTTATTTGGTTATGTTAATGACATCGAGGCATAGTTGTTATTGTTGTTGTGCTTCTGCGGTTCCATTAACTTTCCTCTACTAAGCTGTACAATGTCAATTTCAGTTTCCTACCTAATCGGTGTTCCGATCCTTGGATATTCACTGGATATTGGGAAAGAGCATGTCAATTTAATTGATGAAAGGTTGGAAAAGCTTATATACAGTGGGCAGCTTGACTCAAAAGAACTCGACAGGTATCGACCTCAAAAAAATCTCATCTACAATCAATTAATTACTCCTTCCATCTCAGTTTATGCGGCACCGTTTGACTTTGCACAAAGTTTAAGAAAAGAGAAAAGACTTTTGAATCTTGTCGTCTAAACCAAACCTTAGACATTTATATGGTTGTAAATCATTTTATTAAGGATAAAAAAAAATTAAACGTTAAGTTGTTTCTAATTATAAAAAGAAATGACATTCTTTTTTGGGACAGACTAAAAAAGAATGTGTGTCACATAAATTGGGACACAAGGAGTACTTGCTTTCAAAGGTGAGAATGGAATGCTTTAACTACGGGTCTGGTCCGTTGGAACCCTCTAAAATGTCACTAATAAGTACAAATAATTGATTTCGAAGAGAGTAAATCAAATAATTTGTGGTAGAATTTCTACCTCGAACCATGATGTTCAACTCCTGTATCTGCCTCTGCTTGCTATATGTAGGTACTTTGTCAGATATCTGCAGCAAGTTATATTTTCACATGAAGTATCATTGCTACTAAAATTTTCACCGGAAACAAAAATTATTTACGAGTAGTTGCATTTCTCAGGTTAGCAGTGGTAGCGATGGCCGGGCTAGCAGCAGAAGGGCTAAAGTATGATAAAGTTGTTGGTCAATCAGCTGACCTTTTCACTCTTCAGGTTTAGTAAACACTATCTAGGAGTTTAATTGACCTTTTTCTGGAACTTTAATTAAAAAAAAAACTGTTGCTCTTTGTCTTCACAGAGATTTCTAAACAGGAGCAAGCCGTCGCTTAGCAAAGATCAGCAACAGAACCTTACAAGATGGGCGGTGAGTCTAAAACCGAACACATACTGTGATAAATATACTCAAACTATTGAAATATATAACATAATTAAGTAAATTAAAAGTGTGTTCGTCTCTAGTAGTTTAAGCTTTCATATGAAATCATCACACACTTCAACATGGTATCAGAGCACGTCACAGGGCGTGGTGAGACATAATATAACTACGTAATTAAAAGTATGTGATGAGATGGTCACATACTTCAACATACAAACATATATATACAAAATTCAAGATGCATACACACACATAGATTGTTTGCTTTGCTACTTTTAAGCTACCCGAAGACATCGATTATAACGTTGCAAGTAAATCCAAGCATGACCATTATATATTCTGATTAAATTTTTGCAGGTTCTATTTGCTGCTTCACTACTGAAAAATAATAGCAAGCTTCATGAAGCCCTAATAGCGGCAATGACAAACAAGGCATCGGTCGTAGAATGCATAGAAGCAATTGAGAAGGCAGCTTGATCTTACTCCACAAATGTGACAATACACTTGTACATGAAAAACATATGATTTTTTCTCATAAATTTGAAAATACATCGAAGAACAGAAAGAAGTATATATATAAACATGCTGAAAAGAGAATGTATTCTATTTTTTTGACATTGATGTTGAACATATGAAATGTCACCAGAAATGTGAAATAATACATGTACGAGTTGTAGAGTTTGCGAGTTTCCTACTTGAACTATCACCAACTATTTAGGTGAAGATAGAATAATTAAGTGATTTTAAAATATGATATGAAGCAAACATATTCAAGTGTACATACCCCATAGACACTGCATAATAGAAACCTTATTCATTTCGAATTATCACATAACACAAAATAAACACTCCTATTACAGCGCATCAATATAGTTGTTGTTTACACAATACTAAATCACCAATAGGCAAAACATGCATTAAACATGCTTATTCCTAAAAACATATTATTTAACAACTGATGCATAAAATAAATACTTTACTTTCCAAAGTACAGGTTAAAAAGTTTCTGATTTTAGCACAAAAAAATTAATTTCTTTGACTTGTCAAAGAACATCTTAAAAAGTAGGTGACTGTCAATAATGTATGAAAAGAAAAACTAATAATGACAAAATTCCACATATTGATGGTGACTGTCAATAATGTAGTATCATATTTCTTCTCTTTTGAGCAATACTTAATATCTTCAATTAAATTCAATCCACTCCTTACATATCCATTTCTTAATATTCCAAACTTTTTCTTGTTCATCATTTTTGAGTATTAATTTGATGGCAGCTTATAGTGCTGTAATTTCTCTTCTTCAAACTCTTGTTGATCAACGAAATATTCGAGAACTCTTTCATGATCACACTGCCAAAACGCTTGATTCTCTTCATGCTACTGCTCAATAATTTCAACATGTCCTTGAAAATATTAGCAAGAATAGAAGATTTGACCATGAAAATTCAAATCTTTGGAGGAAAATATTAGAGTTGCTGTTAGTTATGCAGAAGATGTTGAGATGAAAATTTCTCAAATCATCAAAGGCTCAAGCTGGACATTTGGAATTTTACAACACCATGATTTGCTACCAGTTGTTGAAAAAATGGATAGAACAATGAAACAAGTGATGAACATTCTTTCTCATGATGCTGATCAACTTCTTGAATTATCCGTGGATTCCTTGATTGATACTTCTTCTACAAGTTATCCAATGATGAAAGATGATAGTGTGTACGGACTTTATGATGACTTGGAGATCATAATTAATAGGTTGAAAGGACGAGTACGGGATCTAGACGTTGTCACAATCAGTGGCGGATCCAGGATTTAGAGTTCGTGGGTGCCAAATAGACTTATCGATTAAATTAATTTTATATTTGATTAAATTATTTGTCTTTTCGATATATAAATCAATCAATAAAATGTAAATAATAAGATATTACACTTTTATTGAGTATTTAATCAAATAAAAGAAAAGTCAAAGGAGTAATAATGTAATTAATTTAATTTAAGTTAATAACAATTATAAAAAATAAAAAATAAAATTGTGCCAGCTGTTTTTCCTTAAAAAAACGTGCTTGGAGCCTTTTTTTTTTTTCTTAAAAAACGTCATCAAATTTCTCAAAAAAATAGGTACAAATGGGATTCGAACCCGCAACATCAGCCTTTTAAAGTTGCCCTCCGACCATGGCACCACAAGACAGTTTTGTTCTGTGGGTGGCACGCTTTATATTTATATAAATATTATATATATATACCTATGTATATAGAGTTTTCGTCAAAGTTCGGGGGTGGCGTGGCACCCCCAAACCTCTGCATAGATCCGCCACTGGTCACAATATCAGGCATGGGTGGCATTGGTAAAACAACACTAGCTAAAACAGCTTATGATCATCTTACAATCAGGTATCACTTTGACATTCTTGCTTGGGTTACAATATCTCAAGAATTTAGACGTAAAAGCGTATTGTTAGAAGCTTTACATTGCATTTCAAAGTCAACAATTAGTTTTAACATAAAAGATTATGATACGATGGATGACAATGAGTTAGCTGCCCTAGTTGTTGTTGATGATATTTGGAGTAGGGATGTTTGGGATAGTATAAGTGGAATCTTATTGACTACTAGGGGAACTGAGGTAGCGATGTACGCAAGTACTTGTAGCCCTCA
>JAJOOE010019592.1:0-19941 GCA_036250405.1 Solanum raphanifolium | reverse complement strand
CCCTAAACAAGAATATGAAGTCGGATTTTCGAAAAACGAAACGGATCTTTTTATAAGTAGCTAAACAAGTTTTCGGTAACTTCCGAAGCACATTTTTTAAGAACTTTTTGGGTCAAATTCAAATATAATCATTTCATTAAGTTCTCAACTCCAAACTCACATGTGAGGCTCTAGTTTCACTAGTTCGTTTTTAGGGTCGTTACAATAATTTCCCAAAGTACCCAAACTACCCCTCACTTAGTTGGACCATTTAAACAAAGTCAAACTTGAGTTTTATTTTCGCAGATTTTGTCGGGGAACCAGTCTGCGACGCGGAGGTGTTCCCACAAGTTTCATAAATTAAATTTCGAGACATTAGAGTCCGCGACATGTCCTTGATGTAGACCAAACATTTGGCCTTTGGTGGAGCTAGTCCGCGACGCGGATATGCTCCTTCCAAGAGCAACTTCAAGCTGCCTTGGCAGCTTGTTTGGCCAAGGGTTGGGGTCCTCCTCGGGGACCCTTAGGGTGGTCCCGAGGAGTCGTACCTGAACTTTTTTACCCTAAAAACATTTATTAAGACACTAGGGTCACCTCCACTGATTTTAGACTCCAAACAACACATAAAAACATGAACATCATACTAGAACACACCAACACGTAAAAGACTAGTTTTCGAAGTCTTGGTCGTCCCTTGATGTTTGACTTCCAAACTCTTTAAAACTAACTAAAAAGGCTATTATTCATTATTTAACAAGTTATTAATGCATAAAACCCATGTGAGGCTCTACTTCATCCTAATTCAGTTTGAGGATTGTTACAACAAGTGTGGTCTATTTTTGAGTGGAAGTGGGAGGTATGCTTGATTGTCGTTGATACTCTCGGTTGGTCGTCAAATTCTTGAGTCGATAGTCCCTTTAGTCAACATTATGTTTTTAGTGAATGCATGTGTGGGACTGAATGGGTTGTGTTTAATTTGGTGAAATTGATAGGTAACATACGTGGGTTTTGCTTGATTGTGAATGCATGTGTGGGACTGAATGGGTTGTGTTTAATTTGGTGAAATTGATAGGTAACACACGTGGGTTTTGCTTGATTGTGAGTATTTGGTTAACCTTTTATTGAGTATGCTGAAATCTTGAGTACACATTACCTTATGGTGCGTGAATGAGTGTATAGGGTAATTTGGGGATTACATACACATGCTTGTTTAGAGAAATGTGCAGTCTTGTGGGTCAAAATTGTGGACACATATGCGTATTTGGTATTTCGAATTCTTGAGTAGAAATTACCTCTATTTGCTAGTATGGGAATTTTGTTGCATATTTGAAGGGGCAGTCGAACATCTCCTTCGGTTTATTGTAAAGTGGTGGTTTACTGTTGTTGTTCCCTTCATGATGACTATGTGTAGTTGCAAATCGTCAGTTGGTATAGTTATCTGGGACTTGAAGGATGAATGAGCATGCGTTTGTAACCACTTGCCAGTTTGTGTGTGGCTTAAGGCCATGTATTTCTAAGTGTCATAGGGGTCCATATGAGTCGTGTGAAGTCTTGAGTAACACTACTTGATTGTTGAGTGGTTGTGACTGATATTGTGATGCCTATCCGGTTTTATTAATGTTATAATTAAGTGAGTATGTTGTTGGTCATTTTTGGGAAGTTTGAGTACCTAAGGTGAAGCATGCTTTGAAATAAGTGTGGGGTGGTGTGTGTACACCACCCAATTTGTTATCAATGTTATGTGTGGTTGGCTGAACTCAACTATGCTTGCAGGTAATCATGTCAAGCTCACCAAGATTTGGCAAGGAAGTGGACATGTTGAGCTAGAGGAAACGTGTTCGAAGTGGGCATGTACCCCCGCACCCATAGTTCCCAGGGGCCAAACTAAGCGGTTTGGGGTAAAAGTTGTCACCAAGGAAGGGAAGGCATGGTATAAAAAACACACCGAGGCCACTTACTTTTCTGATGTTTGTATTGATAGGGACAGCCTGGCGCGTGAGTTCCCACATATATTGCAGCGGATTAGGGAGCTGAGGATGGAGTTTATCTTTGCCGAACCGGAAAAGTGCAACTTGCACTTGGTTTGAGAGTTCTACGCCAACTGGGCACCTGAGGCAAGATCCCATTTTGTGACAGTGAGAGAAAGGAATGTGCATGTCACTCCCTCAGGCATAAATGACATATTGGGTACACCACATGACACGGACCCACTAGTGTTGACATGGTTAAGCATACGCCCTCCATACCGGTCCATCCGACATACTTTGTGCGGTCCACAGTCCATGGCGCAATGGACTAAGCACAGCGGGAAGAGATATCACCAATCTCTTTCCTATGGTTACATGCTTCGGGAGACATGCGCTTGGCTGAAGGTGGTCATGAACTGTTTGATATCGGGTCTCCACTACACTGATATCACTCGCGACACGGTGTGCCTGGTATATGCTTTGTTGACTAAAACAAAGCTGAATATCTGAGCTGTTGTGAAATCTGTGATGCGAAAGGCCCAGGTTCACAAAGGGCACAAGTATGTTTTTGGTGGCCTGATTACAAAGATGTGTCGTGCTGCAGGTGTTCCTAAAGAGAATGTGGACTACATGGCGCCATTATTCCCTGCACCGGTGGACATTACTCGGACAAAAGGGCCCGACACTGAGTTTGGCCAAACTCTCACCACTGCTGAGCACCATAGGAGGGATGAGTTTATCATGGCAAGGATGTACGGCCTGGAGATGCTGCGCCACCAGAATGGCTGTCGGGCATCTACTGCTCTGTAGTTAGGCGAGGTTGAGAGGCGCTACCCTCTGAATGACCACGCCAAGGCCCTACTTGGCATTGGTCCTGATTTTGTGAGTCGATTGATAATGATATTCCGATCGATGAAGAGAACTTGCGTACCAACTCAAATGTGGATTCCGACTCGGAGAAGGAGATAGACCCCGCTCAGGCTGGTGATGAGGTCGACGGGGGTGATGCAATGGAGAATTGATCGAGGAGTGTTTTCACCTTCCCTCTTGAACTGTTCTGAATTTTTGTAAAGCACTGGGGACAATGCTATTGTATAAGTGTGGGGTGGTGGGTGAAAAGCATACCTGGTCTGTATATATATATTTTTATTGTTGAACATTGTTAGAGTTTGTTTTTGTCTCTGTTTTGTTTTATTTTGGGTTCCTTGGAGGTTGTTTTCGATTCTTTGGCCAATGATAGTCCCGTTGAACCGTACGAAATACAAAAAGATTTTGTCTTTGTAGGATTGAGTCAGTAGTCGTAGTTGAGACATGTTGCCCAATGATAGATGGATGACGACCGTCTTAAGGGCAATTTCATCATTGAGTCTTAGGTTGGTTCGTACTGAAGCTGAAATTCTTAAAGGAATATGTATGAAAAGCATGCTTGAAATTGATATATGAATGCAGTTGAACTTTTTGTATTTGACTTGATTGCAACTTAAGCTTAAATTGGATCTTATGCATAAACTGATTGTGTGTTGTGATTGATCCATTCTTGAGTATAACTTGTGCCATGAGCGGTGAGTTTTTGTAATATCCATGAATGCATCTGAGTCTAGAACCTACCCAGCATGTTATTGAAGTGAAATTCAAGTGGTGTTGTGTTTAGAAGATGATAATAGGCCTTCTTTGATTGTCTTGAATTTTTAGCCTTTTCAGAAATAATATCCCAAGTATAGCCCAATTGAGCCTTTTTAGCCTTGATTTTGTTCTAACCCACATAATGAAGCCAAATCCCTTTTATTGATACCATTAGCTTTGATCCCAATCCCTAATGAACTATGTTAGGAGGAAAAGTGAAAACAACAGAAATAGTAAATAGGGTGGAAATGTTTAGTTTGTTGGGGAAGAGTGAAAAGAAGAGGTAAAATGATGCCCCATGAGTTTGAATCTGAGATTGGCCCTGGTCCTTAGGACATTGTGCACTTTGACTAAGGTTGAAAGCCTAAGTTAAAGGTGGCTAATGCGGTAAATACCTTAATTATGGCCCTAGCCATTCCGAGGACATTGTGCACCTTAACTCGAGAGATATCTCTAAGTAAAGGGTGGCTACTGTTAAGTGTAAAAAAATAAAAAAATAAAGGGGAGAGTGAGAAATAAAGGCAAGATTGGTAACACTAGTGGAAACCTATGAAGAAAGAGGAGGGGCTGACGACCGGAACAAGTCCTATTTGATTTTGAGCATAACCCACTTTATTAGTAGAGATGTACATAATGGGCAAGCTTATGGTTCTCAATGCATACATGTTTGATGTTGTTGTTAAGTGAGAGTGTACCTTGTTTGCAAAGTCCTTAAAGTATATTCAATTTACTGAGTTGAGTGTGTGGACTATTCTTTGGAGTGAGAGGAACTTGTTGTATGAAGGATAGGTGATATGTAATGGTGCACATGTTGTTGAATACGTTGGTTGCATAAAGTTGTCAAGTCGTTTACATGAGTCTTGCATATTTTGATTGAAATCATGCCTTCGTTAACTGGGTACAAGTCCTTAGAAGTAGCGCAGATGCACAAATAACATAATAGAGAGTCTAGGTCTACGAGTAACTGGTAAGTTGTTCGAGGACGAACAAAGTAAGTGTGGGGTAGTGATCTTAGGCATATTTATATGCCCAGAAATCTAATATTGCCCGTATTTAGGCTAAGTTTGAATTCAATGTGTGTATGTTTATAGTCTTATAGAGTCTTTTGGTTGTTTATGAGCTAACCAACATGATTAGTTGTGTAGGTGAGCTTAATTGGAGAAACGAGCATGAAAATGGACAATGGGGAACACAAAAGATCCGAGTCGAAAGGAAGCAAGGAAGAAGATTAGGGAAATGTCATTCAAGGCATCTCCGTATACTCTCCACGTCGCACCCCTGAGCCCCCGCGTAGCTCCATGTAGCTCCCGCATCGCGGAGAAGAGAAAAAGATCTCAGAATAAAATCTGGGAATGCCTCCACGTCGCACCCCTGAGCCCCAATTTCGGTCATTTCGACTTTAGTATAAATAGGTCATTATTTTAATTTATTAAAATATTCTTTTTCTGGGTTTTGAAGAACAACGACTTGGGAGAATGTTTTCACCATTTTTAGGGTTCTTTCCTAAACTCTTTTACTTTTGATCTCTTTATGTTTATTAAACATTGTTTGATCGAGTCTTTGATTATGAGTAGCTAAATACCCTAGTTCTAGGGCTGTGGCTACATGATGATTGCAATTCATTAAGTTTTCATTGGGTTAATATCAATTACCATACGAATCTTTCTTATGTTCTTATTTTTTGTATTTCATGACTGATCACCATTGAAATAAATACATTGTTCGAATTGAACTCGGGAGAGGAATAAAAGGATAGAACGTGGGGCAAAAGGAGCATGATTAGTTCTTAATAACTAGAGTTAATTTGTATCTAGGATAGGAATATACCTTGAAACCATGCTTGGTCACTATATAGGAAGACATCGTAATGCTCGGTACTTAATCCAGCCTATCTCAACTCACGATGTAGTTAGGTTGTTATTTATCGTAGGCGATTAGAGGTCAGGAGACCATGATCATACATTTAACCATGTGATTCATTGATTCAATAGTTGATAAATACCCATATAAATGACATTAATTGCATGAATCCTGATAAAATCTGCAGCCCTAGACTTTACCGAATCATTGTTTTTAACCGTTGAAATTGCACACTTATTACATTTTGTTGAACTCTTAGAATTGTAAATTAAATCACTTTTTGAATATTGATACACTTGTGCTTAGCTGAAAGTTGGAGAAATTGAGTGATTCTAACCGTAAGTCCCTGAGGGTATGATACCCGACTCTTTATAAGAGCCACTTTAATACTTAAATGACCACGTGCACTTGCGTGTGCGATTAGAGCGCAACAATTAACATTAACAAAGTGGTCTACCTTGCTATTTGTGAAGCACTTGTTAATATAACTAAGATTGAGGGATACATGAAGTTTCTTGGATTCCAATATTGTATGGCTAATACAAATGGCAAAATCTGGTTCTTTTGGAATCACATTGATCAAACTGAAGTCATTGCGAATGAAGATCAACAAATTACTATTAAATTCAAGGACAAGAATAGCACCAATGGTAGATACATATCTGCTATTTATGCCAAATGCACTTCCTTGGAAAAGAGAGTTATGGGATAGTTTGAAAAGTATGAGAAACTCCATAGATGATCCATGATGTATTGGAGGAGACTTCAATGCAATAATGGATCCTAGAGAGAAACTAGGGGGCATACCCCACAGACCTAGCAGGTGTTTTGACTTTATTAGCACCAAGAGGCATGTGGATT
The DNA here is from genome assembly GCA_036250405.1 of Solanum raphanifolium. Lineage (NCBI taxonomy): Eukaryota > Viridiplantae > Streptophyta > Magnoliopsida > Solanales > Solanaceae > Solanum > Solanum raphanifolium. Next base: position 13,651 of record JAJOOE010019592.1, on the reverse strand, counting down.
ATCTGATATTGGTTTTGTTGGTCCTAGGTATACTTGGTGTAATAACATGAGACCCAGTAAAAGAATATCGAAAAGACTTGATAGAGTGTTTGTTAATGATCTATGGGATGAAAACTATCAAACGAACACCATCAAACATCTAGCTAGAGTTGGATCAGATCACAGACCTTTACTGATGAAAACCCACTCTGAATGATTTCATTAGATACTTTAGGTTTTTAAACCTATGGACTCAACATCAGGACTTCCTTCAGGTAGTGAAAGATTCTTGGAATATGAATGTCATTGGTAATGCCATGTGGAGATTACAAAGTAAGTTAAAAGCTCTCAGCAAAAGACTCAGTCAGTGGTATAGAAACATCATTGGAGATATTTATGAACAGGTTAACACTTGGGAAGCTAAGGTGTGTGCAACTTCTGGAAGAACTGGATCTTGACACTAATACTGAACAAAGCAGGGAGGAATTGAAAAGGAACATGCGGAGTATGTGAAATGGCTCAGTATGCAAGAGGGTCTTCTTAGGCAAAAGGCTAGAATCAGTTGGTTTAAAGATGGAGATTGTGATAGCAAGTATTGTCACAGTGTTATTAGTGATAGGAGGAAGAAACTTCATGATCTGGTATAGTAGAAAAAACACCAAAAAAGTAATTCATGCTGAAAACAACAAGTGTTACAAAAGAACAACGAAGGCTAAAGTTACTTACTTACAAAAGAGCTCTAACAAGGCCACAAGCAAGTTCATGTATTGAATATTCAGGAAGCTTGCCATCCTTCAACCAAAGATTAAATGATGTTAAAAATCTCCCAGGTGTGGTTTAAACTAAAATACAGGTAAGATGATGCAGATGCAAGTCGTGACATTACCAACTACAATAAATTGTGGTCACTTTGATTACTCTTTAAATATAAATAAAAAAAGAAACATATTTCTTTCACATCATTTTTTGGCACAAGAAACAAGTTAGTCCAAAGAGTGAGAACCTTTATTTGTGAGACTACAAACAATCATCTCTGTTAAAGTGTTCAATCACACATGACACTGATATCCTTAGTGCCTGTTTGGGAAATCCCAATGTAGGCATGCAACAAATTTACCATGAAACCTCAAAATCCCACGCCTATACTAAAAAAAGATCAAGAAGAATTAGGATGTTGTCACAAATTTTTTATGTTCGTGTCTAATGTCGGCATAAGGAATCCTATATTCCAACATAATATTTATACCACTAGAACAATGAAATGTATTTATAAGATAGCAGACCTACTAGTGCTTACCTGCTACAACAAACTTATGATATTTCATCCAACACAATATTCTAAAACCAACCACAAGTGTGTAGATATTTCATACCTATGGATCGGTTGAATTAAAAAATAAGTCAAAGAAATCTTCTTATTAAACACCAAAATGATCTTTACCATAGAAACGGAATTGAAGAAAAAGAAAGAAGTTACATGCAAGACAGGAAAAAGAAATATTATCATTTGTTCATGAGACTTCAAATTTATGCCACGGAATAGAAAGATTGTGTTATGACTCATATAATTTCCAATAATCTCATAAATACAATAGTCACAAGCATCAACAATCCTTAACATCTAGAAATATGATGAGGCAAGTTGTTTTCTAAGACCACGCTTACTAAAATCATATACATTCATTCTGAAGTAGTTCAACTGCTTTTGAAGATATGCAAGAACTACAGATAATGTTATACGCTGATCCATTAGCACTGTAGATTAGCAGGCACCAATAGAACTTTACCGCAAGTCAATACATATAACTTACACAACAACGTGTTGTAAGCAAACAATTTCTAAATTCCATACTGAGGAGGGTTCACGGATAATTACCCTGTAACGTAACATTTTTCCTCTATATCGATTCCTCTAAAAAAGTTGACTACAATTAAAATCAATAGTATTATGAAGTTCTCAAATTTCTAAGAGAGCTATTGGGTAGCTAATAAGTTTTGCATTTTGGTTCCCAATTAAATCGTAAATTCTCATCTTCCCATTAGGGTGGCCTAGAAATCAAATAGATCAAGTAACAGCTTGGGAACTAAGGTTCAAATTAACATGAAATAGTAATAATAGAATGAACATGCAATAGACTTGGAGAAAACTACCTTAAGTAATTTCAGATTAATCGATTTCCTCTTCTTCTTTTTCAGTCATAGTGATACTCTCCTAGCTCTCCACTTTTTGTTGATGGCTTTGAGTATTTTTGGCAGTAAGTTCTTGTTCCTTCCTCTCAATGTCGAATTTATTCAACTTTCTTCAAACTCCTCATAGCATTTTCAGCTCTTGACCTCTTTTTGCCTCAAGTTCACTTGGTTTCTTCAAATATCCTAAATCAACTCTCCATTTCAATTTAATGAAAAAATGAAAAAAAAACCACGTTAAAAGCACCAACTCTAAACTAAAGCAAGCCAAAATAACTACAAAAAGAGCCTCAAATGAGTGGAACACCACCACTCATCAACACCCCCAACTTGGAAACTTTGTTTGTCCTCAAGTAAAGAAGATCAAAAACACAAGAGGCTCTTATTTCATCACACCACAAATCAATTTCCCTTTCTCAATTAAGCACAAAGGTAAGGGCTTCAGTTGGTACTAACAAATATTCCACTAATAAACTCATTAACTCTTTCATATGCTCACTTGACTCAATTTGGAATTTTCAAAATCACCACTTTTTCAACTTACATGCCATCACAAGAAAGAAGTGTCCCAAAACCACACACATATAAACAAGACAAAGGACAAAGATGCAACACTCACACTCACAAAGAATCATATCATGCACACAAATGTCACACCATAGGCTTGCCCATATTTTCAATCAACATTGACTCTACTCCATTTGGTTAGAAATCTCAAAGGACTTGGTCAAGGTTGTAGTGTAAGCTTTGGGAAGGTAAGGATATTATTTAGGTATAAGTGACTACACCCTCCTTGATCAATACACAACAACTCATCATTTCTAACTTTCTCCACTTTTCAAACCCATGCACATTCCACACTATTTTTCATTTTTCTTTTCTTATTTCCACTCTAAATGTCCCGCATGATACCATTTTCAACTTTTGGAGGATTCAAGTCTCATTTATTCATTTTCTTTCTTTCTTTTTCAAAGCTTTTTCTTTCTTTAAGACTTTCCATCCATCCTTCAATTTCTCTCTTCTTCATTTTTTATATCAAGCCCTCATGTGGTAAGCATCCCTTCAATGAATTTCCCATAACAACCCCAACTTAGGATTTTAGCCTCAACTTTCACAACCTCAAGTTCAAGGAGGAAAGGGTTCAAAAGAGGGTTACTTTTTCAAAAAGGATAAGGCTTGTAATGTGGTTGCCAATAAAAAGGATTAGGCTCAAAGGGGACAACTAAGGATATAGATAGTGCAAAGGTGGGAATTTTAGGCCAAGTGGACTTCAAGAGCATCAAAGAAAGTCTATGATCATTTCTCCAACCAAACTAAATCAAGACCAACCGAAAAATTTCTAGGTGACAAAAAGCGAACACAAGGCATTATTCAACAACTCACCACACATTGCCTGCAAATCAATCAAGATGGTTCAAAATCATACTTCCTTTTCAAAATACAAATAGCATTGAACATTTTAACCGCTAACGAATCAAAAGTCACAAAATGAGTTGTAACAGTTGTCACAAAATCATTAATAACATTCTCAACCTTTTAAAAACAAAGAGGTATGTTCAAAATTATTCACATGCATGACTATGTTCTTAGCACCAACCATGTCAAAACCTTCCTAAAAAGACGATGATTTTTCCCTTAAGAAAGTTGTCAACCAATCCATCATCAGGCAACCTCATGCATCTATTCGGGACAACTACTCAGACTTCACCCCAATCAACGCCAATCAAACACTCACAAGTAATCAACGATTTACCCTTAAGAAAGTCGTCACTCTCTATCCATCATCGGGTATCATCAATTCAAATTTTATTATCAAAACAAAAACAAAGAAGCTAAAAACTACAAATCAAAAACTAAAATAGACCAATCCTACAAAATATCAACAGAAACATCCACAATATCAAAGTCTGACAAGGGCATACCAATCCATAACAAAGAAAAGTATGCCCGAAAAGGAAACAATCACAGTATGCAAAGACAATCAACAAAATGAGTACAAGGGAGGCATCCCCAACTGAAAATGAGATTGTGTCCTCACTTGGAGCCAAGTAATCATTATATTTTTGGGCACATTTTGTCTATAGGAACCTGCTCTCATCAAAAACACTTTTCCTCAATTTCTGGAGCCATTCCTTGATGATTCGAATTGGTTTCGAAAGCCATTTTTAGTTCAAAAAACCTACAATTGAAGCCAGCATGTCAAAAGTTCGTGTGGACTCTTGAAAAGTGTATTATGAAGTATTTAAGCCAAAGAAATCATCAAAAGAAGGTTCAAGGTAAGCTATGCGAAGCTACTGTTATGGGACTACCATCACTGTCTCCTCCGTGTTCGCGGAGGAGTGTCGCGTTACTTGTCGTTCTGGGTACAGTTTGGCTGACCTACTGGTGGTTTATAGTAGGTGCCATTGTGACTCGGGAAGTCGGGTCGTGATACAAATATACTTTAGTACACACTATCTCCTTGTCTTTCTGTTAGATTTAGAGTAAGAGGCTCTATATATAGGCTATTGTTCCTATACGTCTTATTGGTTGTTCAGTTTTCCTTTATCCTTGATTGCCCTAGTGTCAAGGTAGATTACCTATACTTCCACCTCTTTAGGCATTGCTCATTCTTAAGGTTTTATATTAGATATGGTATTCAAAAAGTTATTGTTTGATACTTATATGGTTTTCATCCTCTATAGAATATGGTTTCCGTCTTACCAAAGCAAAAGAATAGTTGCACGTTTACTATAATCAACAGGAAAAGAGTGAGAACGCAAATGTCATTAGGAAGTAGTTTGATAGGAAAAAATGATCTTAGAAAATAGTAATTGAGCATAAGATGAAACTTACCAAAATTTACTGTAAAGCTGAAATACTTGGTTGCCCCAACAACATGCTTAAAGAGTGCCAAAGAACCTATCAAAAAAATCAGCACCGATCCTGCACTCATAGCCTGCAAATTGATCAACATTTAAACATTAAGTTTCAAGGAAGAGCCTTATGGTGGTAGGATATCGACAACCATAGTGCCTTAGTTTAAATTCCCAAAAACATCACCTGTCCAAATACCTAAGAGAAATGCAAAGACCTCCCTGGATGGTCATGAGTCACTGCATAATTGACCTTCACTTGTGGATGGGAAGATATATATATTCAGCAATTTTTTGTGCATTCTCCTGCAAGATTTTGAAATTATTTTGCTAGAACACTGTGATATGGTATAATTTTACAAACCAACCTAACTTCTCAGCACAATATAAAGATGAAGATGCAGCAATATGCATGTCATAATCATGAAAATCTATAGGTTCAAGAATAATAGATTAACAAAGTGCAAAGACCTCCCTGGATGGTCATGATGCCCTACATAATTGACCTTCTTCACTCGAGGATGGGAAGATAAATATTCAGTAATTTTTGTGCATTCTCCTGCAAGATTTTGAAATTATTTAGTTAGAACACTGTGATATGGTAGAATTTTACGAACCATCCTAACTTCTCAGCATAATATGAAGATGAAGATGCGGCAATATGCATGCCATAATCATGAAAATCTATAGGCTTAAGAATAATAGATTAACAAAGGCATGAAAATCTATAGGTTCAAGAATAATAGATTAACAAAGACGCAAGAAGGCGCATATGTTTCTAAAACGAGTGGTGGGACAACTAATTTCACCACCAAAAAAAGCAAATAAAATTAAACTTGTTTTTTTTCAACACGAAGAGCCATTGTTTTGATTCCTCTCAAACAAAGCCAACAATTGAATGGCGCTAACCCTGCACCTTCAACATTTTGTAGGAAGTGCACCTCCTTCGCCAGGTTGGTTAAATATAAAAAATTATAAGCAAATTATCAGGAAACTTGACATGTTTGATAGAAACAATCCATCAAACATTATTTATGTTCAATACATTATACATAACTAACTAAAGATTTTCATATATAAACTTGTCGATGAACTGATTTCTTAAACTTTACTTAACTTTATCAACAACAAAAAAAATTCCTAAATTTCATGGTCAATTATAAGGGCAGCCAGTGCATTCAGGAAAAGAATTCCAATGTCACAAAATATTGCACAAATTTGTGCATTGCAGGGTTTATAAGGTGCTGCATAGAGAGGACTTCTTGTTCACACCATAAGCCATATGCAAGGGATCCATTTTTTACTTAGATACAACCCTGAGCAAGTATACTAAGATTGTACGAAGGCTCATCCTTGGGCCTGAGTGAAGGCCCTTATTCAGAGTAAAGAACTATGGAAGTTGCGATATTATCGTCCTTTATATCCATTTAATCCAGTCCAAAGAAAAGAGAAATTTTATTTTTATAAAAGAATGGAAGAGGAAAAGGAAGCATGATATCAACATTTTCTACCTATTGTTGAACAGTTCTAGAGTTTCATTATCAATTGGGTATGTGATTCATTGCTAGAGAAACCAATAATGGGTCTACTTACAAACTCATGTTCACTATAGTCAAGCTCCTAATGTGATTATTGGTTTAGGCAAGATAACAATAAATCAAATTTTGAAACATATGCAAAATAGAGGAAAAACCTTTCTCCTCTAACAGAAAGTACACCAACCATGAGATCACTATAACCGGATATGAACTTAGTAGCTGAATGCACCACAATATCTACAAAACCATGGAAAAGTAAGCTAACATTCGATGCATGTTATTGGAGAGTATTCTAGTTAGCGGAAAAAGAAGTATTTGCAATATACCTGCTCCGACCTCCAAAGGATGGGATAGTACTAGGGACATAATGTTGTTGTCTACCAGCACAAGAGCCCCATGTGCATCAGCTATCTTGACAATTTTCTGTGATAAATCAGAAAAGTCTGTAGTATGAAACAAAAAAATCATTATCTTTTGAAGATCAATATATTACTATCTATCAGCAACAAAAACGGAAAATTTTAAGTGCATAATCTACATATGCGACTGTCAATCACCCATACGAATATGACAAATTTGTTGATGAGGGTTGGTTGGACTTTCTAGCCAAACAAGCTTTGTCTGTATTTAATCACAGAAGAAACCTCATCTAAGTTGGTGGTATCCACTCGTTTGTACAAATAAGATGACAATCACGATTCTAATGACCTAATTGAAAACAAAGTTACATCGACAATCAAGATTCTAAACAATATCTCATCCGTGCTCGCGGTGGACTGCCGCGTTACTTGTCATTTTGGGTACAAGTTGGATTACCTACTAGTGGGTTATATATAGTAGGTGTCATCGTAACTCGGGTCATGACTGATGTTTGCGTAATCAACGACACGTTTTACAGTTTGGGTGTCTACGATCATGCAATAGTATAATAACCCAACCAAGGGTAGGGATCGTCCCAAGGAAGTGGTTTTGAGAATTTATAGAAAAATAAAATTTCGTTCTAACTAGTCGTAGCTAAAGACATTAAGGATTAAAAATATTATAAATTAAAGGGGGACATAAAAGTGTCAATTAACAATGGGGGTTTTAACACAAGTAAAAATTTGCAAGATTAACAAGAAAATCTAACAATGAGAGGGGGATTCTTGGGATGTGACCGGAATACGGGTTAATCTAAGGTATTGGGTACATGCTTTCGATAGAAAATTTATAGAGTAATAGTGACTAGGCTAAGCTTTATGTGGAAATAAGTTCTCTCTCGAGCAGCTTACCCCGTTTCAAATGGGTTTCTCTCGGACACCCACTTGCCGCATGAAGACCAGCCTACGCCTTACCCCACTCACTCTCTCGATTTAAGTGTTAGGATATGGGACTAGGGCTAACCCTCTCGGGCTGAGCCTCATGTCGACCCACTCCTTGGCCATCAATCTTGTGGTCTTGGTTTCACGACTTCTCTCTCGAGCAAGCCGAAAACACATGAGTGAACTTGTATTTGAAACTGCAAATCCATTAGATTCAACCACAACTACTAGACGAAATCACCATTAAACTACATTTAAACTATCAGCGAGAAAGACCCAATAATTATCTTAACCCATATTCGCTAAATCACACCCCAAGAATTGGGGCTTTTAGCCACACATTAAGAGATAGAAATTGATACCTAAATGAGCTTGTATTCAAATGGGTATGAAGATATAATCTTGTTACAAGCCAAGAATGAAGAATCCAAGAGACCCAAGTCCAAATCCTTGGATATGAAACTCTCTTCTTCTTCAAGTTTTCCAAACCCTATCAAACTCAGAGCAAAAATAAAAAGTACTATCTATATGAAAATTATAATAACTGTTTCACACTGAAAATCTCCTCTTAAGCTAAAATTCTCAACGAATATTTATAGTTTTCAAAAATTTGCGCTGCAGTGGATCATTCGACGACATTAGTCAGAATCGCCGATCAACTCGGCGATTTCCCCCTTGATGTAGTTCATCGCCGTCTTGCACCATCCTTCAGCATCGTCGTGCTCTGGGTCATTGGGTGACATAGTACTGCCTCGCGGAACATCTCGGCGATGCGTCGACTGCTCCCTTTTTCCACCGACTTGATCCTTTCATTCAGTCCCTCCACGCTTTCCCTCATCACCTCTAGCATTCTATCTTGCTCGTGAAGCTTTTGGAGAATAGTTAATAGTGTATCCTTGATACGTTTATTTGCATTGCTCCTAGACCTTTCTCACTCATAAGGAGGTATGTGCCTCATTTGGCTCTTGCACTGGTTTTCCACCTTTGAGATTTTGGTGGCCAAGTTATTCAGCTGAGTAACCAGTGCAGCTAACTCAAAGTCCCTCTCGACTCCTTGGCTCGAATCAGCTAACTTGCCACCACTTCCCTCAGCCATGCTCAGGGTTTCTGCATACAACAACTTAGAGAAAAACAAAACTAAAAATAAAATTAGTAAAACTACAACTATTAAAAACATAAATTCTACTAATCTAAGAATCCTCAAATAACACCAGTCTCCGGCAGCGGCGCCATTTTGATGATTGCATAATCAACGACACGTCTTACAGTTCGGGTGTCTACGATCGTGCAATAGTATAATAACCCAACTAAGAGTTGGGATCGTCCCAAGGGAGTGGTTTTGAGAATTTATAGAAAAATAAAAATTCTAGCAACATTTGTATTTGCTTTGAGGATATGGCGCCACTACTTGTATGGAGTTCATGTTGACATATACACTGATCACAAGAGTTTGCAATATATCTTTAAGCAAAAGTACCTAAATCTGAGGCAGCGAAGATGGCTGGAGCTATTAAAAGATTATGACATTGATATCTTATTTCATCCCAGGAAAGAAAATGTAGTAGCTGATGCTTTAAGTCGTAAAATAATGGCAAGAACTTATGTGCAGTCTGTGGAAAGACAAGGAATAACTAAGGATCTATGCCAACTAGCTAGCTAGGGGGTTCGCCTTTTTGAATCTCCAGATGAAGGGGTTATTGTGCAAAATGCGACAGAATCCTCATTAGTAATGGAAGTGAAAGAGAAGCAGTACATTGATCCTATTCTATTATAGCTTAAGGAGAATGTACAACATGGTATGGCAAAGGCATTTGAGCTTACACAAGAAGGAGTACTTCGATGTCAAAACAGATTGTGTGTACCTAATGTAGATGAACTAAGAAAGAGGATCATGATGGAAACACATCATTCAAGATATTATGTTCATTCGGGGTCAACTAAAATGTATCATGACTTGAAAAAAATGTACTGGTGGGGTGACATAAAGAAGAACATTGCAGAATTTGTAACTCAATGTCCAAATTGTCAACAAGTAAAAGTAGAGCACCAAAAGCTCGGAGGTTATATGCAGCGTATAGAACTTCCAATTTGGAAGTGGGACATGATCAACATGGATTTTGTCACTGGTTTGCCTCGTTCATTTCGGAAGTTTGATTCCATATGGGTAATAGTTGACAAACTCACCAAATTAGCGTACTTATTGTCGGTGAAGACTATTTATACAACAGAAGAGTATGCAAGGTTGTATATTAAAGAGATAGTTCGACTACATGGAGTGCCAATCTCTATAATATATGATAGATGAGCTCAATTCACTGCAAATTTTTGGAAGTCATTTCAGAAGAGTTTGGGCACACAAGTGAATTTAAGCACAATCTTTCACCCTCAAATGGATGGTCAGGCAGAACGTACAATTCAAACACTTGAGGATATGCTGCGAGCTTGTATATTAGACTTCAAGGGTAGTTGGGATGATCATCTACCACTTATTGAATTCGCTTATAGCAATAGCTACCATTCTAATATCCAAATGGCACCTTATGAAGCTTTATATGGGAGAAAGTGTAGATCCACAATTGGCTGGTTCGAAACAGGTGAAACTGCCTTATTTGGGCCGGATCTTGTTCATCAAGCTATGGAAAAAGTCAAAGTGATACAACAGCGACTAGAAACAACTCAAAGTCGACATAAATCATATGTAGATGTTAGAAGGAGAGGACTAGAATTTTCTATAGGGGACTGGGTGTTCTTGAAGGTGTCTCCAATGAAAGGGGTAATGAGGTTTGGTAAAAAGGGAAAGTTGAGTCCCCGCTATATAGGGCCATATAAGATTATTCGAAGAGTTGGCCAAGTAGCCTATGAGTTAGAGCTACCACAAAAGCTTTCATCAGTTCATCCGGTGTTTCACGTCTCAATGCTTCAGAAGTGTATAGGTGACCCATCTCGTACTACTCCTACTGAAGATGTACAAGTTACGGGAGATCTTGCTTATGAAGAAGTACCCATTGCTATTCTGGATCGACAAGTTAAGGGGTTAAGGAATAAAGAGGTAGCTTCTGTAAAAGTATTATGAAGGAACCAAAAAATAGAAGAAGTTACATGGGAAGTGGAAGAAGCAATGAAATTAAAGTATCCTCATCTCTTTCAAATCGATGAGAAGGATGAAAATATGTAGTTGAGGCGTTGAAAAGTAAGTATAAGTCTATATGTATTATGTGATTAATAGTAGTACTAAATTAGGCTTGAACCTGTTTGGGCTGGATAACCATGCTAACATTCGAGGACGAATGTTTTAAGAGGGGAAGGATGTAACAACCCATATCACGCATATGTTTGTTCTATTCTTGTGATACTTGACATAGCCTTATAGAATAGGTGAGGGACCATGTTTCTTATATGATTAGTGTTGGTTTAAACTATCTCGGAAGGTGATGTGATGCCCTGCACGTTTCAGCATGTGTACTACAAGTTATTACTCCAATGGAAGTATTTAAACTCGAGACAGTAAAGTGGTAATTGAACTTAAAGTTGAAAGTTAAGTGCTAAGTTAAAGAAAAAGAGATTAATATTTAGAAAATGGAATAAAATAAGTGAGCTGTTTGCTTGACCTAACTAAGCTAGTAGGTGACAAGTAGGTGCGTCACCTACTTTGACTTATTGACCAATCCAAAGGACCAAGTAGGTGTATCACCTACTTAAGCTATATGGATCTAGTTAAAAAAGCGAAGGTTTATGGATCAGATTTGGGCATATGAAAATTGACTCACTTGAGGCCCAAACTAAGTTAAATAAAAGGAAAAATGATATTAAAACCTAGCAGCCAAATCTGCCAAGGCCCAATGTAAGTTAAGCCCAACTAAGGAAAATGGCAACTAGGTGAATCACCTACTTTGACCTTTTTAGCAGCTTGATGTACATAAGCAGGTGCATCACCTACTTGACCAATTAGTGGCTAAAAAAGAAGCTAAAAAGGAGGAAGTTCTAGAGGATATTCTTAAAGGTGAAGAAAGCTCAATATAAGATATATTGGCTGCTATTCTCACTCATTTTTAACACACAATATTGAGAACTAACTCCAGTTCTCTCTCTCTCTCTCTCTCTCTCTCTCTTTTCTCTTAAGGATTAAAACAACAACCTTAAAGTTCTTCTAGGGTTCTTGAAGAATCCCTCATCTCTGCAAGACAAGGTAAGTGAAAACACTTATGGATTTAGCTTAATTCTCCCATGGATGATTAGGAAAACATGTTATTCATGCTCAAGTATAAGTATAAAGGCAAAAAATTTCCAGAAGTTACTGCTCACTTCCTTGGTTATTAAGATATTTTTCTCTTCTTCTTTGGTTTAAGTATGAAAGGAAGTTGAAGTTCTTAAAGATTCCAAGTTAAAAGGGAAAGTTGCATAAATTAAGGTAAGGTGACTGCTCCTTTTTTGTCCTCCTTATGCATGCGTTTGGATAAGGAATTACGTGTGTGTTGTTATGAAGAACTCAAGGGTTGGTGAGTTCAGTATTTGGTTACTATGGTAAGGAACATTTTGGGCTGTTTTATGTGTATATATGGGGACTGCAGGGTTGATGTTGGGGAAAAGTGTGAATATTTTATATGGAAATAAAGGAGGATGTGGTGATACACCACCAAACTAAATGTTGTGTAGGCTTACTACTCACTCCACGTTAGTATGTGGATGTAATTCGAGGAGAAGTAATTGAACGTCCTTGATATGATAAATTATGGGCCCGCTACCGGGCTACCATTTTTGTGAGGTTAAGTAGCCAAATGTGTTGATTAGCTACTAATACTAGTTTTACTTATTTCATTGTAGATTAATAATCTGAAAGGAAGGAGGGTAATTCCTTGTAATATCTGAGTTATACAACAAGGTATGTAAGGCTATTCGATTCCATATTCTTTGGCAATATACTTGCGATTAATATCAATGAAGTAAATTTCCTAAGTTCTATTCCTAGTAAGGAAACATAGTGGCAGCATACGAACTCCAAATAGATAACAATACTTTCCCCCTCTCCTTAGTGTGTAGAATTACTTCATTAAATGTTCATTACTATACATTTGTATAATTGTCCTCTTATGTGCTAATATAGAAATGGTATTCGTAATAGCAAGCTTGGTAAATTATCCTCTTAGTCAATTGAACTCAATTGTGCCATTTAAGCTCACAAGTAATGCATTGATGTTACATAGCTCCTTATGTCATTGTTACTGCCTTGAAGTATTATTTTTTCTTCTACTACTGGTCCGTAGTTCCAAATATAAAAAATGATTACGACCACCAAAACGACAATCTCAAAGATTAGAGAATCTAAGTGAAGCAATTTGTATAATTATGGGTGGCAGCCCAGGGGCAAATGCCTAGCATGGTTCAATCCCCAATTGGTATAAAAGGGTGACAGCTCATGGGCGAAAGCCTAGCATGGCCCAATTTGTATAGAAGGGTGGCAGCTCAAGGGCGAAATCCTAGCATGGGCCGATCCCAATTTGTGTAATTATGAGGACAGCATCTCAGGGGTTAAAATGCCTAGCATGGGTCATCATCTTCTACCACTGATCAGCTGGTCATTCGTATCACATGCCTTATAAAGATCATAACACATAGAAAAGTAAAGAAATGAATGCAACATACATGATTGTCACGACCCAAGCCTAGGGCCTAGACGTGACCGGCGAATGGGGAACCCGAAGGAACCCCAAACAAGCCTCATAGCATATCATTACACATCCTTGGTCGCAGAAGCAATTAAAATGACCATAAGCGATAAGCCTAATCAAAGGGG
>JAJOOE010019591.1:0-17012 GCA_036250405.1 Solanum raphanifolium | reverse complement strand
TGTATTATTTATTTAAAAATTTATATGTTTGCATTTTTAATTTTTGTGAAGGTTAATTGTAGTTATATCCAATTATAATTTATAGTAGAATTAACATATTATTTTAAAAAAAAAAAGTCATATATAGAAAAATTAATTTATAAAAAAGCTAGATTATATCTAAAATTAATATTATAAAAATATTACATAAAAAATAATTAAATATACAAGAGATTTAATTAAAACATACAATTTATATAATGTTTAATTAAAAGTTTGTGTAATGAAATAATATTAAAATATTCAAAAAGTGAATTGGTGTGATGAATAGTGTTACACCAAATTTGGTGTAACACTATTCACACACCAAATTTGGTGTAAAAATTGGTGTTGGGTTGGAGCTCAAAAACATCAAATTTTACACCAAATTTGGTGTCAGTACTATTTTTGGTGTAATTAACTCCAACTCACTGCACTAAATTTTACACCAAAAAGGAATATTTTTCTCTCTCTTCATTATTATATTATTATTTATTATTTCATTTATATTTTCTTATTTCATAAAGCTGTTCTTTCTAAAACATTCACCATATATAATTCATATTATTTCCTTTTATAATCGTTTAATATAAAATTATTTTGTACCATAATTTTTTAAATAATATAAATTGCTAGCAAATATTATACATTATACATAATAATGGATAATACAAATAAAAGTGAAATTATTAATGAAATAAAATTAAATAAACATTACATAATTGAAAAAATTATTTTAAATTTAATTTTAAAAAAAAGTCTTATATAGAAAAAATAATTTATAAAAAATCTAAATTTTATATTATAAAAATATTACATAAAAAATAATTAAATATACAAGAGATTTTATTAAAACATACAATTTATATAATGTTTAATTAAAAGTTTGTATAATAAATAATATTAAAATATTCAAAAAGTGAATTGGTGTGATGAATAGTGTTACACCAAATTTCGTGTAACACTATTCACACACCAAATTTGGTGTTGGGGGTTGGAGCTCAAAAACACCAAATTGTACACCAAATAAGGATTTGGTGTAAAATTTGGTGTTGGGTTGGAGATGGTTAGGGGTTGTTTTGTTTGAATATTGGGATAAGTTATGGTGGGATTAGTTATGCTGAGATTAGCTTTTATTGTTTGTTGGGTTTGTCATACGCTAACTTATATTCATTGCATAATTTCTAAGAATAAGTTGTTTGTTTACAATAATACCCTCCACCCTATTTAGTTTTTTTTTTTGAAATTTTTCTTTGCAAGCTTTAATTAGTTATTCATTCTTAAAAATAAAATTTCATCTTATTTTAGCTTAAATATTTTGTGTGTGCATTTCCATGATTGTGTCGTGTGTTTTTAAAATTAAACTTTCATCTTATTTAACTTAAAAATAAAATTTCCATCTTATTTAACTTAAAAATAAAATTTCCATCTTATTTGGCTTTAAAATAGAACTTTCATCTTATTTAGAATAAAAGATGCATCTTATGTAGCTTAAAAATAAAATTTTCATGTTAAGTTTATTAAAGTAACATAAACTTTATCATTAAAGTTATATACATTTTAAAGTTATCTACATTGTAATTGATATATAAAATATAATTTTTAAGTGAGTAGTAAACTATTTAATTAAAAATATGCAATTTAGTAGTGAAGTGAACATTTTAAGAGAAATCAAAATATAAATAAACATAAGAATTAGGCAAATAAATTCAACTTATAATATATTCATAAATAAAAAATTTATTTATAAAATGTATTTTTTTAATAGAAAAATATATTATCTTAGAAACAAATGAATAATTAAGGTTGTGAATGTTATTATAAATGTTGTTAAGAATTATGTTAATATACATGAATGTAAAGTGATGTAGAAAAGAGAGTTTAAGGGGAGGTATTTTTGTTATTTTACCCACTTTATCCCAGGATAAGTTATCCTGGGATTACTACTCCATCCCCAGGGAGGGATAACTTATCACAGGACTAATTGTTAATCCTGGGGTAAGTTATCCTAGGCTTTGTGTCACGACCCAGACGGTCTTGATTGACACCCACGCTAACCCTCCAGTGGGAGAACCACTACTAGCTACAACCTAAACTAAACAACTTAACCAAAAACTAAGCATTTAAAGATACGGAAGCAGGTTTAAATGCTAAAGGAAAATAGAGTTCCCATACACTCAAAAGATCTAACAAAACAAATGCGGAAGTAATTCCCTAGAACCTGAAAGTCAATGTACCAAAACTCTAACTAGGATCATTAGTCTAAAGGAAATGGATACGACCCAATTAAACATAAGAAAATCTAAAGAACTAGTCTCAGTCCGAAGATGTGGACATAAACAAAAGAGAACTCAAGGCAGCCCGGAAAACTAGCTCACCCTTAAATTCGAAACGATCACTGATCTTCTAAACGAGGTATGTCAATAACCGCCTGAAAATGCCCCGTACTCAACAAAGAAAGAGCAAGTGCAGTATTAGTACACAACCGCAGTGTACTGGTAGGATCACATGGCTATCCCAAAAGGTGAACATATATAAGTCATTACAACCATAATAAACATGCATACACCAAACATATACATTATCAATTATCACTTACAAACAACGTACAATTTCACAAATCTCAAGATATACAGTCATGTCAAGTCAATGGTCCTCTCATGGGACCCAAATCCAAACTGTTAGTGTATCGGTTCGTGGTACCCGATCCAATGTTTATGCCGGAATCCCATGTTTATGTCAGAATGTTGCAACCAATCCCAGTTAGTGTGTTGGAACGTAGCACCAGATCCATTCAACAAGTCACAATCACAATCACAAGGTGTATTCTCATAATCATACAATCAAGTCATGATTTCATGGCATACAATTATTCAATCATCCTCATTTACGAATAGTGTGATCAATAATGCAACATTCGCATACATACACACATTATTATGAAGCAAGTACAAACATATATCACTCAAATATGAAATCACAACCATCACCTACCTCGAACAAAGCTTGAATCCCCTAAGAAACTAGATTCTTCCTTTTCCATATTCTTTCCGCTTGTTCTTGGTCTACAAACAATCAATATAACGCGAGGATCAATAAACAAAACCTAATTACCCGGATTATAATCAATAACATCAACCCTAGGTCAAACTCTTGATCCCCATACCCAGATTACGACTTTTTCCTTCATAAATCCCAGATCAAACCTTCCCCCCCATCGATAATTACCCAAGAAACTAAGTTCTACGGATCGAAACACGGAATTGGGGAGTAAAAACCTTACCTTTAACCTCAAGAATGGTGGAAACTATCAAGAAAACACATAGGGTCGTTCCTAGCTCTCAAAATCAAAAAAGTGCAGAATAAAACGTTTTTGGGGTTTATTTCCGACTTAAATCGTGACTGTCCCACCACAACGGTCCTCACCCCACAGCAGCGGCCCCGCCCTGGCGGGAATAATCCCGCCACAGCGGCTTGCACAGAAATAAAATGTCAAATTAAGAGTTCTAAACCCCCATTTCACAACACACCTTCATCCCATGACACTAAAAAAATACCCGTTCACGCTAAGATCAGTTTCGGGTCACCCGAATTCGATTTCATAAAGTCGTAGCTATCCACTCATGTAATCAAATTAATTAATAGATTTCTCATTTGTTACCATATTTCCCTAGATCTCACTGACTCCGATTTTGTCCAAATCTGGACCCGGCTAGGAAATCTTAAGTTACTACGAAAAAGTTTTTCGGCCCAAAATTTTTCCCCGTTGGCTTTTCTATAACGACGGGAACAAGCCGTTACACTTTGCAACCAAACAACAGATTAAAGGCCACTTAACAGTTATTCCAAAATTAATTCCTTTTTATCCATCACACCGAACGACCCCTTAGGGCACTGAATTCTAAGCTTCTCTTAATATATCCCTCTCACCCAACCCAGTCAGAGAAGACTTAGAAGCTCTGATAAGGTTTAATCACAGTGGAGCACATGAATTTAACCCCCCTTGAAATCAACACTGACTCAACTAATATTTTGCACATGATAAATAATAACAACTTCCTCTATGATAATTTGATATTTGAGTGCAAGTACTTAATGATGAAGTTGGAAATCATCAAGTTGTTCCATATGTTTTGAGAGCAAAATAAAATTGCGGACACTTTATCAAAAGAAGGAACAATGATAGCAACTTTTGATGAACCTACCATTTTGATAATTCCTTTTGTGTTTGTTCAAAATGAGGTATAAACAGACATTCTAGAAACTAGTTATGCTAGGATAACAAACAATCATATTAACATTTCTCAAGGTCAGGATATGGCCGAAACAATTACTAACGAAAATAAGCTGAAATAGACTAAAATACCTTCAAAATAACGGGAGCTACTTTAACTCTCACTTATAGAATGTGCTTAGTCTATGAGACTAATTCGACCCGATTTGTTATCGAAGTAGGGTTGAGATACGATTTTTCAAACCCATTTAAAATTGTTAGGCTTATAAGTCCAATCCAAATAAGCTCTTGGCCCTTGAGACTTGATCGAGGCCGGGCGAGGATCGGCCCATGAGTCAAAAGTATTTGTTTAATTTGAATTAAAATAATTAAAGTTGTAAGGCCTTATTATTCTTTAATTTACAAGTTTATTTTTTAAATTTCCTTTACTTATTTATTTGTCAAAAAACCTATTATTATTTTGTTTAAATATTTTTCACTAGAATTATTGAAACAAATCTCTGTTTGCCTCATTTGATTTTAAATTTTTCTCATTTTTCTGTTGTTATATCTTTCGAATATGAGATTGTAATGGGAAGCACCACTAATCATATGTAAAATGTATGTTATGATTGTAATTGTTAAGTACTTTTATATAAATTTGTTAGATATTTAAAAACTTAATCTATATATATATTCAAAATTTTAAGTTTTGGTTGTATTGTATTATATGAATATTATTAGATTTATGATATTTAGAGGAATTGAGACGTAACTTTAAGCTTGAAAATTTAGGAATATGAGACTTGACATATTAGTTCGCAGCTAGAGTTATGAATTTAGTTAAAAATTAGAGTGAGTTGTGGGTCTAGGCTAGTCATATAGGAACATGGGTGTCTATGGACTCATTTGCTTACGAATTATGCATATTTTGATAGATTGGGAACGTTCGAAAGCCTTACGGAAGGGAAAAGAAAATTTTTGAGGATTTGTGACATGTGAGGTATGTTAAGACCTTAGACGTCATTGAAGGACATTTTTCTAATTAAAATGGGAATAGACAATGGGTAAGGGCGAAAGATGGGGGTCTCGTACCAATGGTGTGACATGCATTGGTACGAGTACTGGTGTTATAAAAGGGAAAGTTTATTACTCCCTCTATTTCACAAAGAATGACCTTGTTTGACTTGGCACGAAGTTTAAGAAAATAAAAAAGACTTTTGAATCTTGTGGTCCTAAATTAAAGTTATGTCAAATGTATAAAATTGCCCTTTTATCTTGTGGCCTTAAACATGCCACGTGGAAAGCTGAAATTAAAATGTTACCATAAAAAAAAAGAGGTCATTCTTTTTGAAACACACTAAAAAGGAAAGGAGGTCATTCTTTTTTAAACGGAGGGAGTACTATAGAATGTGGATTGTAATCTGAGAATGCCAAAGCATGTGGGCATTACCTGATGTATTATTGACTTGAATTCTTTTGTGTGACTGTATTTATTTATTGAACCCATATATTTGTGATAGTTGAGGTGATTATATATCCTGCTGATATTTGATTGATTGAGATGCAACATTATCCCCTTTTATTGAAATCATATTGTGCACATGCATTGACATGAGATTGAGTATAAGTTGGGCACGTGGAGATCGTCCATGCTGGGATTGTGAGATGTTAAGATAATAATTTCGGCATGTGCAGATTGTCCGTGTGGAAATTGTTTGATTTTATGATAGTGCATTAAGATCGTCCGCACAGACGCGTGGAGATAGTCCGTGTCGGTATATGGACCTCGCGAGTCCCCATGGGTTATGAATTCTCAATGTATTTTCGAGAAGTATCATGTATATATGGTTAAGAGAATACTTGTCATATGGGGCATATCATTTCATTGTGTCACATTGCATTGTATCTCATTGCATCCTTCATTCTTGTTGATTATGTGTTTTATTAGTGGTTGGATATTGCGTGATATTTGATTATCCATATTTGATGAAACCTGGTAAGTATAACATAAACTTGTATAAGTAAAAAAATGATTTTCTTATGTGAACTTCTGTCACTACTTCTTCGTTGTCGGTCGATCTATGAGATATACTGGTACATGTGGTTTAGTACTCATACTACACTTGTTGCAGTCTTTGTGGTGCAGATTCGATCCGCATACGAGCACATCTCGTGGAGCTTTTTGCGTCCGAGCTTGGAGTATCTTGGAGTTGTGGTGAGCTGCTTGGTTGTTTTGTGGCCCACACATCCCTCTATCTTTTATTTATTCTGTTGTTTTAGTATTCAGACATGATATCTCTTATGTTTAGACTTGTCATTTTAGTTTCAGACTTAAACCATATTTAGAAGTTCTTGTACTTGTGACACAAAATCTTGGGTAGTATTTTAGCTTTCTGCATTTCGTATTTATGAAGAGCTTAGTGTTGGAGATATTCTACTCGTTGTTTACTTTTCACGTTTATTACTTAGTTAAATTGGTAAAGCTAAGGGGTTGGCTTACCTATCGGTTGGTAACATAGATGTCATTAAGACTTGTGAATTTGGATCGGGACAACTCATGAATACTCGATCATGAGTGTAATAGCATTAGGTTTAGTAGATTTTTTATAATTATTAACGGTTGTTGTGTATTTTTTAATCAACAGGAAAATTGGGGAGAAAAAGTTCTTCAATTTCTGTCATATTCAATCTCCATTGGCTACATGCTAAGCAGATACATCACATCTAGTTATATATATACTAAATATGGAATGTAACTTATCAAACACATCAATTTAGGGGCAAACCACGCATATAAGTATTTGTCGTATTATTGATCCAAAAAAGTTATATATCGAAATAATCAAAATACTTCCCCAATTTTTTAGCATCGGAAATCTTTTTCACTGCTTCTTCCCTGAATTTGTTATTCAATTCTTCCCTAAAATACTTCTCCAAAAACAATTCAAAATTCTCAAATTTCTTCTATTTTTTTAAAGCATCATAAATATTTTCTTATAAATACATGTAATCTTAACTTAGACATATGTACACTTTATCAAATATTTAAACTCTTAATTATATACATTTATATATTTTGTTAGATGCATGTAACCTACTTAGATACACAGTTTGACCACTCATAACATAGTATTCCTATAATATTAAGCACTCTTGATCATATCTCGAAAGTGTATATTTATCGCTTAAATTATATGGGATTATATATCATGAGAATAAATTTTGTATGATTAGAAATACTGTTATTTGCAGTTTTGATGATTTGACAAACCATAGAACCTTGTGTAACGACCTGATTCCGTCGTTAGGGAAAAGCCAAAGAAGAAAGAATTGTGGCCAGAAAACTTTTTCATAGTAACTTGGAATATCCCAACCTAGTCCAGATTTGGACAAAATCAGAGTTATTTAGGTGTAGGGAAATATGGTAATTAATGAGAGGTCTAATAATGATTTAGACCACATGAGTAGATAGCTAAGACGTTAAGGAACTCGTACGACTTTACGGAATCGAATTTGAGCGAGTAGAACTCCCGAAAATGATCTTAGCGTGAACATGTAACATTCTGTCTCCGTGTAGGCCACCAGAGAGGGATTAGAGCCGCTAGAGCGGGGCCGTTGTAGTGGGATGGGTACGCCGTGGCGGGCCAGACGTGACTTAAAATCGTTAATAAACCCCTAAATGACCTTATTTGGCACTTTTCGATTTTTAGAGCTAAGGAGACGACCCCAGACGAGTTCTTGAGCATTTTCACCATTCTTGAGGCTAAAGACCACAAACAAGTGGGAATAATCTAGAAAGGGAAGATTTAAGTGCCTTAGGGGATTCAATCTTGGATTTGAGGTAGGTGATGGTTGTGATTCTATGATTGTGTGATGTATCTTTGTTCTTGCTTCATTATGATACATGTATGTATGCAAATGTTGCATTATTGATCACACTTGTTGTAATTGAGGATAATTGAATAATTGTATGCCATGAATCACCTCTTGTTGTATGATTGTGAGAATATACATTGTGATTGTGATTGTGGTTTGTTGAATGGGCGGGTATCACGATCCGACACACTAACTGGGATCGGATGTCACGTTTTGACATAAATATGGGATCGACTGCCACGTTTCGGCATAACTAACTTGGATCGAATTGCCACGTTCCGACATAAATATGGGATCTAATTGCCACATTCCGGCATGCTAACTATTTGGGTTTGGGTTCCTTGAGAGGACCATTGAATTAGGTTCCTTGAGAGGACCATTGAATTGTGTTGTGTATCTACTTGTGATGAGTTTGTTCATATCTAATGATGATTGATATTTGAAGACGGTATGTTGCTCTAAATTGATATAACTGTGATATGTGAGAATCGTGAAGTTGTTCATTGTTCGTATTGATATGTGCATATGATTATATTGTTGTATTGACTAATGTATGTTACACATAGTGGGATAGCCGCGTGATCCTACCAGTACATGGTGGTTGTGTACTAATACTGCACTTGCTCTTTCTTTTTTGAGTACATGGCATCTTCAGGTGGCTATTGATAGACCTCAACTAGGTGACTATGAGCGTGACCAGATTCAAGGGTGAGCCAGCTCTTTCAGGCTGCCATGGATCTTCCTTGTTTAAGTCCACTCTTTTCGGACTCAGACTTTTGTTTAAGGTGTTGTTTAGTTTTGGAGTTGTACCCCTTGTTCTTAGATTTGTCATTAGTAGTGTTTTGGTACATTGACTTTCAGGTTCTAGGTTAATTCTTTCACATTTGTTAGTTATTGTTGAATTTTTGTTAGAGTTTATGGAAATTCTATTTTTTTTCCTTAGTATTTGACTTATATGCCTTAGCTTTTAGATTGATTGCTTGGTTTGAGTTGTAGTAGTGGTTCTCCCACCGAATTGTTAGTATGGGTGCCAATCAGGACGGTCTAGGTCATGACAAAGTTGGTATCAGAGCCTAGGTTCGTTGATCTCATTGTACCAAAACAAGTCAAGTAGAGTCTTGCGGAACGATAGGAAGACGTCTGTACTTTTCTTCGAGAGACTATAGGACTTTAGGAAAAGCTCACTTCTTTCTACTCCTTCGTGCTATGACTTGAATACAATTGGTATCTGGGTGATACAAATTGGTATCTTTCCTCCTTCACTCTATGGTTCGAACTAGAGCAACAAAAGTGGTAATACCATTGCTAGCAAGAGAGGATGTGCATGGACTACCGACAATTGAATAGGGTCACCATTCAGAACAAGTATCCATTGCCTCAGATAGATGACCTTTTTGATCAATTGCAAGGTGCATCAATCTTTTCTAAGATTGATTTAAGGCTTGGTTACTATCAGTTAAAGATTGAGGCAGTTAAGAATTGGGTTCGATCAAGTTCTATGATTGAAATTAGCAATTTTGTAGGGCTCGCTAGTTACTTTTGTCTCTTGTGGTATGAGTTGAGTCCAACTGGTATCTCCCGATTCCAATTGGTATCTCAACAAAGTGAACAAGACATCGTGGTCACGACTGAGGGGTTACAAGCAAAGCAAATTGGAAACTGAGAAGGTTCCAATTGGTACCTGGCCCTAGGGGTGGTGTGAAAGCATGGATGATCAGGAATGGTCATCCATGGAGCGAAATAATTATTAAGAATTTGGACTTATCTATAAATTATATCTTGGAAACTTTGAATGTGTGCTTCTAGTTGTCTGAATTAACTGCGAATGTGAAGTTGTAATTGCTTGAATATGATGAGGTGATTATGTGCACAATAAATGTGTGTCCGAACTTTGATATGTACAATATGTTCGCCTGGTCGTTGAAGTTATGCAAGTTGTAAATACTTGATCCTAGTGCGGTATTTCTCCCGTCAGTGCGGGATAGGGCGAGACAAAATCTCAGCCCTATCTCTCCTGTTTTTCTAGTCATAATTATGGACCCCAAATCATACCCAAACTAACCCCTGTGAACTAATTCAGTGTTGGACAATAGAATATAAGTTATAAGGTGTGCTAAAATTGTGGAGGACTTGGGCTTATGAGGAGGAAATTAGCGAGGCCGAAGAAATGGTAATGCATATAGAGGAGTAGTGCAACCATGCGAGGTGGTTGCCCGTCAAGATGATAGGGCTCAGTTATATGCTTTTCTAGGCAAAACCGAGTTTGAGGTGTGAAGTAGTGGTCACTAGTGCTACTCTTGTCTGTGTCCATATGGCTATTGTTTTGTCTGATATGGGTTATTCTTATTCGTACGTGTTAGTTCAATTGCCTTGGGATTTAATGTGGTTTGTTGATATACTTGATGCCCCCATCCATGTTTCTACCCTAGTTGAAGAGTTAGTCATACTCACCCATGAGTATCGTGTTGTCCTGTTGTGGTTATGGATTTTCAGATTTGGGTTGATTTGGTTATGATACATATGAATGACTTGATATAATCTTAGACATGACTTGGTTGTCCCCCTATTATACCGGGCTTAATTGTAATGCTAAATCGGTAACTCTAGAGATCCCCGTAAGGGAAAGGTTAGAGTGGGAAGGGGGTACAAGACTAAGTAAGCTAAGGTCTATCTTTCATGCAGGGTAGGAAACTGGTGGGGCATGATTAATTGACATAATTGTCTCATATTCGGGATGTTGAGGTCGAATCCCCCTCTATTGAATCTATTCCTGGGGTGTCAAAGTTGAGAGAGCTTAAGGCTTAAATCCAAGAGTGTCTTGATAAAGGATTCATTTGTCCTAGTGTTTCCAAGTGGGGTGCTCCTGTCTTGTTTGTTAAGAAGAAGGAGGGTAGTATGATGATTGATGATTTTATCTTAACCCATAAGGGAGGAAGAAGCGATTTGTTACCGAGTCGCCTTATTGGGAATAACAAGAGCATCTCTCAATGCTCAATGTTTCATATCTGAAGCAAGTTTTCAAGAAACTGCTCAAGTTTTAGCAAAAACGGCTCTCGGGGGTCGTATTGATTGGTTGAAAGGCTTGAAAGAGAACGTTGTTTGGGGGGGGGGGGGTGATACCCGTTGGTACCGGATTCAAGGGATTAGTGTACCCTTTAAAACAACATAACAACATTCCTTTGGAAACCAAAAAAATGAATCTATTTGAGGGGGAGATGAGTTATAATTTTTTTCAATTCATACCAGAATGACAAGCTTACGGATAAAGAAAGTTCCATTGAGCATACTTGGGTGAAGGAAATTAAAGATTTTAGTAAGAAAGTGCGAACCAAGATTGGGTTAGTCCTTTAAATTTGATGAGTATACCTGAGTTTTAGGTGTCATGTTGATAAAATGGTTGACTTCATAGTGATAGTCAGGGCTAACTGAGCGTAATGGTCATAAGAGTTCGCGATGAATTGTAATGGGATGCAAATACATAATGAGATTGTTGATTAAGTGAATTTTGTATAGTAATTACGACTTGCGAGTATCTAAGGTTGTGGTTTTTTTAAATATTTGGTGAGTAACGTGGTTGTATGGAAAGTTTAAGAGATGGTGGGACACCACTCGAATAGAACTTAAAAGAGCTAGAGTCATAATGAAGAAAAATAGTGGGATGAAGTGCAGCCTTTAGAGAGAGGCGAGAGCAAGAATATTGTATTGATTGCAAAGGCTAAAGAGATATCTTTAGAGGTGTAGATAATTGGGTGCAGCGATGCGTAATTTCATTCGCTTTGTTGTGACTATGGTAATAGTGTCACAAGTCCATCAGATTGGTTATAAACTATTGAAAAAGACTTGAGAAAGGAGTGTGCAGACACTATCTCGAATGTGATGATAAGTGCTTTTGTTTTGTTTTGAATTTTGTAATGATTACGATTGAATTGTTAGCAAAAGATATGTGAGATAGATGGAGATACAGTCCATGATAATCAAAGATCCATGAATTCACAAAAATCCTCGAGGTATAAACTAATGTTGATAGATATGGGGCTTGTGTTATACGATTGAATTTACAATTCAAATTTTTCATTGTGAGCCTACATTCGTGGTGATGTATTTTGTCAAGGTATGAATTGGCAAGGTGAGAAATGATCAATTGTATCGGGTATTGAACCTTTGAAAGGACTTACACCTAGGTTGAGTCGCAAAGTTTATTACTATTGATTAAGTACCTAAGAAAGGTTTTCATGTAAAAATGTTCGTTTAGAGTGAGATTAATGGTCGGAGTATTTATGATGGTTGTTATTGTTGTGAGTATGATTCACTAGCTATGCTTTAGTGTGTTTTCACTTTTGTGGGTGGATCCCTAGTAGTGGATCAGGGGTACCAAATCCTACGATGTTCTCTTGGTTGAGTAGGAAGATTGGGAAGATTTGGTTATTTCGAATGGCATAAATGGTGTTGTCTTGGAGTTGTTAAAGTATTTTAGTGGTTCTACATGTACCACCTTGCTTATGAGAATTTATAGAAGAGCTACCATGCATATTTGTGGTTGTCCAACAATCCTAATATTCCTCTAGTCATCGAGGTCATGTACCGTTTATGTGTGGTTGAATGTGGGGATCATTGGGTCCAATTCTACTGTTCTTAAGAGGTAATCTTCAATTACTAAATCTAGAATTTCGATAGTGTTGTTGGAGGGGTTGTATGATTGGACATATCCCGCGATGAGTATATGATTTCTAAAGATCAAATTTGTTATAACTTAAGCTCATGGGAATTTATGTTGTGTGATGGAGATATTGTTTAAGAAATATGATTGTTTGGGTATTATGAGTGTGTGTTGGTTGGTTCAGATTCACCTCTAATTGTAGCGAGTATTGATTTAGAATTTTATCATGGTTATGTGAAAAAGGATTCGTCCTGATGTTTGTGTCAAGATCCTTGATAACATGTGGCAGAGGTGTGTACGATCAACTTCGATGGTTGTTGGGAATCGATTTGTTGTTAGTGAAGTTTACATACAACAATATTCACTACACCATTTTAGGCCTACGGCCACACTAATTTTGGACAATGCTTGTAAAGTGTTGCCTAAAATATTTTTGGGGATGCTTTCAAAGCATAGCCCAAGTTTTAAACTTTTAGCTACACTTTATATTGGCAACATTTAAAAAGTGTATTGTTTAATGGTATAAACTACACTTTATAAGTGTTGTTACAATATGATAAAATTGACAACAACTATTAACATATATGGCCACACTTTTAAAGTGTCCTATTTTTATAATTGTAAAAACAACACATTAGAAGTGTGGCCTTAAAATTTTCACTAAAATATTACATTCCCTCCAACATTTTTAACTCTCCCTCCCATTTTTATTGGCCAAAAAACATAATTCATAAACCATTAATTTTAATAAAATGCACAAAACATTTGTGAGAAAAACACGCGTGAGTTCTCTCTTTCTCGGAAGAACTGATCAGCTGAAGAGTTGAAGAACTGAATAGCTGAAGAACTGAAGTCGAAGAACTGATAACGATAACGATTTTGTCAAGCGTGAGTTCGATTCACTGTTCTGTAAGTACTAAAAATAGTCTTCTTGTTATTGATTGATTTTTTGTTTTGTGTTTAGAAGAGGAGAATAAGAAGTAATTGATTACTTTGGGGTTGCTGGCAAGATGAACTGAAGCTAAGAACACAATTTCAGACAGATTTCTAGCTGAAGAGCTCAACAGCTGAAGAACTTCTCGATGAAGGACATGATTTACATCATAGTTCTCGCTAAAAACAGGATTTTGTTGGGAGTGTAGCTCATATCAGGTAACAAATTCTATCTTTGAAAGTCTAAATTTTAGCTTTAGGGTTTTGATATTCTTGTGTTTTTGATACAATTTTTGGGAGTGTGGCTCATATTTTAGCTTCATCAGTTGATTTTTGGGAGTGTAGCTCGTAATCACTAAATAAGTATAAGTGGGCTGATTCTTCACTTGAGAATTTCTTTTTTATTAGGCTTATAAGCCAATTAGGGCTGAAATCGTCCAGAAGTTTGAGTTCATGTAATCGATTTTGAACTCTTACAGTGAATATGCTTTGAGTTCAAACAATAAGTAGCTAACCAATACATTACATGATAGTTTAGAAGTTTGATTCTTCACTTAATGTAATCGATTTAGAAAAGTGAAGTTTGCTCATACTTAGATGCTTTGTTCCAGTATCTAAGGTGTACACCAAAAAAAGTACAGGAATTACTCGATATAACCTAGTACTTATTTGGATATCTGTTTTATGGTTTGAAGGTTGAACATGGATTTTGGAATCTAAATTATTGGAAAGTTTCTCCTCTCCCACGATAGATGTTGGATATGATATCCATTTCCTTTATCAAGTCAATGGCATAGTGACGGTAACCATATCATTAGTTATCCAGATAGTAATTGAGCAATGCATTATTGTGAATTGATATTCTATAAACACTGAGAAGAAGGATCATGTAACGGGCTGGAATGCCTTGGTCTATACAGTTTTACATGACTAAAAAAAGTGCAGGTCTAAATGCCTTGGTCTAGACTATTTTACATGACTCGAGAAAAAATCTAGGTTTTGTTTTTATCTAAACTTGTAAAATTCACCAGTAACTACATTTGAAGCCCAAGAAATTTGGTCAAGTTTGTGTATAAAACTGTTTTCAAATGGATAACCATGCAATATCTGAAAATCATGTCTCTCTGTTGATTTTTTCAAGTCACCTTTGTTGACTTCTTGTTCTATGGATGTGGCAATACTTGGTTCCCATTGATGTGGTATTTAGTGGGCTTTGTCCTTGATAAACTAGGACTGATAATGAATCATTGCTCCAGAAGCCTGTTGGCTTTACTGATGGTGCTAACCATGTTCTTTCTGAACACTAGGGTTACTACCTGGTGTAATGAAAAATCAATGCTCAAGAAACACATGATGAAATACTTGCTGAATTTCATAAAATACTTTGACTGATGATCTACTTATATGAACTTGAGTTTCTCATGATATAGTTTTTGGTGTTGAATTAAATTCAAGTATCATTTTGATGTTGAATTAGATTCAAAATACTTTTCTGTTTTGGTGTTTTGATGTGCTTACTCGGCCGCATGGGTTAAAACATAAGAAGATATATCCTCATCTTTTAAGCTTCAGAAATATAAGTGTTATTGAATGTGTAACAGAACTAGAAGGGCACAATAGAACATATATGATGTACATAAAAGAAAAACACGCTAAGAAATCCTTCATAAATCAAATGTAAAACTTAACCAAAAACACCACAAAACCAGTAGATTGAAAGATGAAGCCTTCTTCCCTTCAATGAACAACAAAAAGACTACACTGAGCAGCTATAATAAAATGTACATCCCACTAGTAAGGAACATGGGATAGCACAACTTGTTCTGTGCTCACTAGACATATGTTTGTCACTGTGTTTCTGCATTTCAATAGCCAGCAAACACAGACCAGCCTTTTAGCGTTTCTTCCTTCATTTTTTCCCAATCAGCAATCAAAACCTACCATGTGTTCTCCATTTCTCAAATGCTTACCCGCCAAGGGCTTTATAAAACTAGTTAAATCAAAATGTGGAGAAGCTGAAAAACTCACAAAACATTCACCACAAAAGGGAAGGATAAAAAATACCTTTCTCCATGTATCACTGATACAACAGTTCTGAAATTCTCTATGTATTAGTGATACAAGAGTTTCTGAAGTTCGTTCTATATCACTAATACAACAATTCGCTTTGTATTTGTTGTTGTATCAATGATATAGAGAAAATTTAAAAAACCGTTGTGTCACTAATACAGTGTGAAATTTGGAAACTGTTGTATTACTAAGACAACAAATTTAAAAAATTATTGTATTATTAATACAAAACGACTTTCATAAGCTGTTGATCAACTATCTGTTATAGGATCATAGGAATGTTTGCTTGAATGTTTAAACATGGTATTAGATGTTTGATACTTCTTTGATTGGGTATGCACAAAAATGACATTTTAAAATTTTGGACTTAGTTTTAAAAAATTCTAAAAGCTCTAAAGCTCTAAATTCACTCACAAAACTTTAACTTTTAATCATTTGAATTCGATTTATTTGCTTTCTTTCTTAATTGTGTCTATCCTATTAATTTTACTTATTTTTCCTTGGTAGTATCATCAACATTCAAAAACATTTGTGGAGGATTCAAGGTTTGATTTGGCATAGCACAAGTGCCATGACTAGGTAAGAAACTTTTATCATCTCATAATGTACACATGATTCTGATAACTTTCTCGTGACTTTTAAAACTTATTTGTGAAATATTTAATGATTTAATGATTGTTACTGAAAGATTAAATATTGATATCTTCTTCTAGGAATTCAAATATCCCATTCAAGGATTGGATGAATTTAGTTAGGTATAGCAAAGAGTATATTGATGGTGTTGAATCATTTCTAGATTTTGCTTACTCTTATGGAGATCCTCAAGGAGAGGAAATTCAGTGTCCATGTGCAAAATGTTGTAATATTCGTTGGACTCGAAGGAATGTAGTGTATGATCATCTAATATGCTATGGATTTGTTAAAGGCTATACTAGATGGATCAATCACGGGGAATGGGATATCAAGTTGAATGTTGACGATGATATGGATTACTCGCGTGATGATATTGATGGGTTGTTGAATGATCAATTTAGAGATGTTGCACATGCGGAAGGAGTTTATGATGGTCCAAATGAAGATGCCAAGAAATTCTATAACATAGTTGAAGAGGCAAGCCAAGAATTATATCCTGGTTGTACATGATTCTCTAAATTATCATTCACACTTTGTTTATATTTGTTGAAGTGTCTACATGGATGGAGCAATGAATCATTCACTTCTCTTTTAGAGTTATTAAAAGAG
>JAJOOE010019590.1:0-20600 GCA_036250405.1 Solanum raphanifolium | reverse complement strand
ATCGTCTGTCACATAAGTAAAGTGATTTTAGTTACAATAAAATTAGTGCTTGTTGATTTGAAGTCCTTTGGGTTCGATAATCTGGCTTGAAAGAGTCACTGTACTAGTTGGGTGACCGTGTACACCAGCGTGTGCGATTTGTACGCAACACCCACATACTCAAGATGGTTGAAATAGAAAATCCCATATACTTATTGTTGAGTTATCCTTAGATAAAGTCTTCATAAAGTTAAGAGACTGCAGAGGGGCTTGACAGAAGCTCGTTAGTGTGCAATTTATTGATTTGAAAGAATGCACCCTTTTACATATGAGTCGTGTGTTCAATCTAAAAGCAAGATGTTCTCTCGGATTATCTTCTCCAAACCTTGTTCCAGGTGAGACCCTTAAGAGGGGAGTATGTTCTAGAATGCTTGGGTAGTATTTTTCACCCGAAAGATAATATTAGTTATGATGTTATAAGCCAGTAATAGTAGAAATGCCTAGAGTTAGAATTATACATTTAGAAGTATAGCAACCTTAGAAATGGGAATAGTTGTTGTGTAGAGTATGTAAGTTGTATCCATGTACCTAGTAAGTCATTAATGATGAGTTTTTCCCTTATGTGTAGGCTAAGGAGTAGTGATCTTGTGTGGATTTCATGGAAGAAGGTAGAGTAAGAGAATTAGGATGAGTTAGAATATACTTTAACTAGAAGGGAGTTTATATTGATGTGTCATTGTATTAGTGAAGACCAAGTAAATGTGTTGAATAGAAGACCACAAGATTTATGAGGTGATAGATCTAAGCTAGTCTTATGATTTTTCAAAGGAGATCCCATGATATTCGGAGAGTTATAGAACAAATTTTGCAATGTTGTATAGTGAATGGGTTAATAGTACTTAAGTTGTGAAAGCGGACATGACGGTAAACTATAAGTATGTAGCCTAATAGATAAAATTTGACTACTTGTCATGAGGTCTTAGTGAGCAAGTGTTTCTTAATTTTATCTAGTAGCCATAAGTTAGTATAGAATGTGAGCAATTATATTGATATATGTGATTAATACTAGACACTAAACTTGAATTTGAGATGAGTGTCGTGATAAAAAAGATGGCAACATGAGGATGATGATGTTAGTTTTAAGATTTGATCTAGTAAGTTTGACATAAATTAGATAAGGAATTAAGTGTTACTTTTCGATAAATTAATGTGAGTGATTTGACTCTTATATGAGAAAAATGAAATGTGGCTAAGTCATTAGATTAGCAAAAGCATTAAGAGGTGTACCTGAGATCGTATTTAACCAGACAAGGTTCTATTTAAGTTTATAATTTTT
Source organism: Solanum raphanifolium (assembly GCA_036250405.1). Classification (NCBI taxonomy): domain Eukaryota; kingdom Viridiplantae; phylum Streptophyta; class Magnoliopsida; order Solanales; family Solanaceae; genus Solanum; species Solanum raphanifolium. The sequence goes on along the minus strand of JAJOOE010019590.1, from coordinate 19,285 downwards.
TATGTGTGCCTAGGTAGTATAGTTGAGCTGTCAATGTGGGGTAGACTGATGTAAGCATTATTTATTACCCTTAAGAGTTTGGTAGAAGAGATTTTATATAGCCAAGTCAATGATGAACCTTTTAAATATAGATCAAGTTTCCTCCAGTTATGTATATATGAACTTAGTACGGTATTAGTAGGCTAAAAAGGAGAAGTCAGACTATTATGAGTTAGATTAAGTTGTTTTATATGACAATGAAGGTAAAGATATAGAAGGAATTTTATAGAACCAAAAAGAAGTTAAGTGAAGCATCTCACAAAAAAGCCTTGGAAGAAATCTTAGCACTTGCGCATGGAGAGTTCTATAGCCATGAGATTAGCATTTCCCGAGTATTAAAGTAAAGTGAATATAGAATAGTCAAGAGAATATGAGATAGATCGATAGCTTTTAAGTGTCATTTTCAAACCTAAAGGGGAGATGATAAGATGAGAAACTAAGTCAAGTGTTAAGAATCAGATAATGATGTATTCAAAAAGAGTTATAGTGCTTATATCAATCCATTTATACTCTAGCATATTCCTCAAAGTTCATTCATTACTATATCTTGTTGAGGTTTCTAATATCAGAATTATGTCCATGGCCTATTCCCCTACACTTCAAATAGATTCACATCTATGCTCAATTTCTAGAATGAAGGGCAAAGACTTTAACCCATTAATCTCAATCTTACTCCATAAAGTTGTGAATATTAGCCTTATGATATGAATCTATTCATATAAGCATTCATGTCTCATAGTATGTTCACTCTCGTGAATTCATGATTTACCCTCAATGGCTAGCAAAATAATGTTCTGTCATGCATATTCTTATATCAGATTTCCTGAATGAATCGTGCTTATGATCTTTCGTTCTAAGCTTTATCAGTAATCCTTTTTCAATCTAGTGATGTTGATGATAATGGTTGAGTAATGATAGATAGGAGAGAGTTGATGCTCCTATTCTGATTCTTAGAAAGTTCATCTCATGACCTACAATGTTGAAATCTTATAGGAGCATTCGTGCCAAGCGTGCTCTACTCTGCTTTCAAAACTCTCAGTATGAATCAGTTCTGCCTATGTTAGTAGGCAAGCTCAGAATTCAAGAGAGGTAGTGATAGTAACTTATTTCCCTTTCATTCTCAGTTTAACCGTCATTCGAGGACAAATTATCCCAAGGGGGAGATCATGTAATGCCCCTCAAATCAGACCTTGATATGAAAAATTCTTCATACTAGTGTTATAGAAGAAATATATAGCTCGTAGAAGTATCTATGGACCGTATGTGGGTTCATTGAGCCATGCTATGAAAAATTGTTCTCAGATCCAAGTTTCACAGACCAGACTACGCCTCGTAGAACCTTCTATGGTTCGTAGAAAGGCCTTGTGAAACCTAAGTCTTGAAACAACTTGACCCAGTAAGCTTCCTATGAGCCAAATGGTCCATCAAAGTTCTTACGTGCCATAGAAAGGAACCATAGACCTCAACTTTAGAGATCCACAACCTGACATGTTTTCTACGAGAGGGTCTATGGTCCGTAGACTTTCGTAAGGTCCATAGATGACTTCTATCAGTTTTAAGAGGGGTTATTTTTAGTCTTTTCCCACCCTTTTGAAACCTATATCTCGATGTTCTTACACCTAATTAAGGTCACGAGAAAATCCTTACACAAAGTTGAGTTGAAATCTTCCTTATAGATTAAGTTTTGAGATAAGATTATACTTAGATCAACTTTAAACGATCATATCTCTCATCGTATAATTAATTAGGTGACCAATAACTTATTAAATTAAAGGTGTATGAGTTTTTTTTTCCAACGCCATTAGGTTTTGCTCATTTTGAGTTCAAAGTAAAAAATTATGTTTGTTTTAGTGAAGCCCTATCAGTCAGGCAGTTGATGTTCTACGACTGGACCTATGGACGGTGGAAATTTCCACGAACCGTAGACCCTTCCGTGAAGGCTTGTTGCAATTTTCTTAGCAACTTTCTGCATGCATTCTAGAGTTATTTTAGTCATTTCTAAAGCTTTTTAACTCATCTAAGTCACTTTTGAGTGTTTTAACTAAGTAAATTATTCAACTAACTAGTTTTCCTCTAAAAATCATCAATCTAAATATTTAAGTATTTAGAAATTCTCTTAAAACTGACTTAGGGTTCCTCTACTCCATCAAGAACTCTAAAACCTTCAAGTAAAAAATTCAAGATATAAAGCGAAACTTTCCATCCAAGGTTTACCAAGTTCTTCCTCTCAAACAACTTCATAAAAATGTTTCTTCTATCAAGATCAAGCCTTAAGATTTCAAGCTCAAAGATTTCCTCCAAGAAAGTTGATGTTCTTCCTCAAGCCCGAGATAAATGAAGTCTCCACCAAAGTTTTTAGTCTAATAGCTTCATAATCAGGTATGTAAGGTATCATAGTGTTGGACTAGTTTGTCCTTTTGCCGTTCATATTTCTAAATTCAGTAAAAGAGAAATCTAGGATTTTATCCTTGATTTTGAATATTCTTGAGATGAGTTACATTGTTGAGTTATGAGTTCTTAACTCTTGAGTATTGAGATATTTATTATTTCATTGAGATCCTTGATGTTATTTGTTCATTTCTATATTTCAGCATGAACTCTGCTATTAAGTTAAATTTGAGAATCTTTTCAAAAAAATTATATTTTGTCTTTAAATTAATTTGTGAGGAGAGCAAAAATTTGTGTTTTGAGAAAGAGTTCTCAAATATGAATTGAGTAAGAGTATAAGGAAACTAAGTATTCCCAAAGGTATCACTTTTTACATTAAGAAAAGAGAAACTTTGATTTCTAAATGAGTTCAGAGATATTTTAGAGCAATTATCTTTTTTAAGAGGATATTTTGAGTAATTACCTTAAACAGAGAAAGAGTATGTTTTATACATTTGAGCATGAGTATATATTTATTGGGAGTAGTATTGAGCACCGATATGGAAATGAGTTCAGACAACTCACATTCCTCATAAACCATGTAGCCAACATAGCTAAATGATCGTACTTTTTGGACGACTCCTTAATTGTTTTCGAGCAAAGACTTACTGGATCCACTTAGTTGATATGTCCTATGTCCCGACAATGTGGGAGAGTAGTTGTATCATCCCGTTGCTCATAGTGATAGTTTTTGGTTAGAAAATCTCCCAAATAGAGTTTAAAATGTATTTTTTTTTATCATATCACTTAATATATTGAGTTCAGAGATAAGTAAGTATTTGTAAAGTTAAAATGATCTCACTTGTTTATTTCTTTACATACAGTTTAGTATCCTGTTTCAACTTCTTTAGTTCAATTTTTGTTTTTTCAGCTATATTACATACTCGTACATTCAATGTATTGATATCATTCGACTTGCATCTTTTCATGATGCATATATAGGTGTTCATATCATCAACAGGAGTTTCATTGATATCACTTCATCCGCTCGTCAGCTTTTGAGTGAGGCCTCCTTACTTCCAGAGGACTCCAATTTTTATGAGTTGTTAGAAGTAGTTTTATGAGAAGTTATGAGTCTTATTCTGACACTCATCTTTATAGAATAGAGGCTTCATAGATAGAAAGTTTTGGAGAATCTTTCAGTTTCAAATATTATCACGACCCAGACCGCCGTGATTGGCACCCACACTAACCATCCGGTGGGAGAACCACTACCACAACTCAACTAAGCAACTTAAAGAAACTAAACCATTTAAAGATATAGAAGCAGGTTTAAATAACAAATTAAATAAGGAGTTCCCATAAACTCTGAAAGTTTAACAAAAAAGCCAAGCATGACCCTCGTAGAAATTCAACCCCTAGACCTGAAAGTCATCGTACCAAAACTCTACTAATCAACAAGCCTAAGAAAAGGGGTGCAACCCCAAAAACTAAACATAAGTAAAAGTCTAGATATGTAGTCTGAGTCCGAAAAGAATGAACTAAACTAATGATGGATCCATGGAAGCCTGAAAGAACTGGCTCACCCTCGAATCCGATCTCGGTCAGTGATCTCCTGACTAAGGTCTGTCAGTAGCCGCCTGAAGATGCCCTATACTCAACAAAGAAAGAGAAAGTGCAGTATCAGTACATGAAACCACGGTGTACTGGTAGGATCACGCGGCTATTCCAGTAAGCAAAATATAAGCAAGTAATAACAACACAGTAAACAAACATATACAAAATGCATAATTCAATTATCATTTTAGGAGCAACATAAAATTTCCCAATATCAATGACAGGTAAATATAAATGTAATAATCACAAGTGGTTCTCTCATGGAACCCACATCCAAATTGTTAGTGTGTCGGAACGTGACACCCGATCCAATATATATATGTGTCGGAACATGACACCCAATCCAATATATGTGTCAGAACTTGACACTCGGTCCAGTCAGCACAACCACAGTCACAATCACACCCATAATAAATAGTGTGCATAGTCACACAGTCAAGTGACAAATTCATGGCATGTAATTGTTCATTTCCTTAGATTCGATTCATGTTTCCCTATTAACATACATGCATGCATACAATGGAGCAATTAACAAGCATATATAACACAACAAGAAGTCGAACCATCACCTACCTCGAAACCAAGCCTAAATACTCCTAAGACACTTGAGCCTTCTTTTTCCGGAGTCTTGCAGCTTGTTCTTGGTCTTTGGAGCGAGAATTCGTAAAAATTTAATGAGAAACTGCCCTAGGTAGCCCCTTAGCTCTTAAGAACGAGATTTTGCAGATAATAACATTTTTAGGGGTTTTCCCTGATTTTAAGTCACGGCTGGCCTGCCACAACGGGCCCTATCCCGCCACAGCATCCCCGCCCTGGCAGAATTAACCTCGCCCCAACAGCTTGCATGGAGACAGAAACTCAGAATTTCAGTTCCAAGCTTCCATTTCGCAACACACTTTCAAACCTTGATGTACTAAAATTACCCCTTCACACCATTATCAGTTTCAGGAGTTTTACTCACCCGAATTCGATTCCATAAAGTCGTGCAGGCTCCTTAACGTCTAGGCTATACACTCACGTAATCAAACTCATAATTAAATCCCCTATCCATTACCAGATTTCCCTAGACCTCACCTGACTCAGATTTCATCCAAGTTTAGCCTAGGCTAGAAATTTCCAAGTTACTACTCAGAAGTTTTCTGACCCAAATTCCTTCTTCATTGTCTTTTCCATAACGACAGGAATAAGTCATTACAATAGATACCAACTTACCCATCACTCATCCCCTAGTGATAATCTAAGAGAAATGGCTAAGGCAAGAGTAGAGTAGTAACTGAATCATCAAATAACTGGGGATACTTGTCTCACATGTCCTTCTCGGTTTCCCAAGTAGCTTCCTCAACCGAACGATGCTTCCATTGAACTTTCACGGATTTTATCTCCTTTGTCCTCAGCTTTCAGACATCGCGATCAATAATTGCAACCAGTTCTTCTTCATACTGAAGGTCTTTGTCTAACAAAACTGAATCACATTTTATGATGTAATATCCATCCCCATGATACTTCTTCAACCTGGACACATGAAAAACTGTATGGACTCCATATAGACTAGGCGGTAAAGTCAACCTATAAGTCGTTGGCCCTACACAGTCAAGAATCTCAAATGGCCCAATGTATCAAGGACTAAGCTTGCCTTTCTTGCCGAATCTCATCACCCCTTTTATGGGTGACCCTTTAAGAAGAACTTGCTCACCAGCCTGAAATGTCATGTCTTACCTTACATTCTACATACTTTTTTTGTTGACTCTGGGCTGCTAGAATCTTCGCTTGGATGTTTCTCACCTTTTCTTGAGCATCTTTCACCAAATCAACCCCCAAAGCTTTCACATCTCCAGCCTCAAACCACCCTATGGGTGATCTACATCCCCTCCCATAAAGTGCCTCGAACTGTGCCATGTCAATGTTGGAGTGGTAACTGTTATTATAGGATAACTCACACAAAGGTAGGAACTTATCCCAATCCCCTTCAAAGTCAATCACACATGCCCTCAATATGTCCTCTTAACACTTGAATAGTTCTCTCTGACTGCCCGTCCGTCTGTGGATGGAAGGTTGTGCTAAAAGTGAGTTGAGTGCCCAACTCCTCATGCAATTTCCCCTAAAACTTAGATGTTAACTGTGTACCATGGTCTGAGATGATGGAAAGGGGCACCTCATGCAGCCTCACTATCTCTTTCACATAAACCTTAGCCAACTACTGAGCATTATAGTCTACTCTGACTAGAATAAAGTGGGCTGACTTAGTTAGTCTGTCAACCAACACCCAAATGGAGTCAAACTTCCCCAAGGTCTTGGGAAAACCAACCACGAAGTCCATAGCTATCATTTCCCACTTCCATTCAGGGATTGGCATTCGCTGAAGCAAACCTGCAGGCCTTTGATGCTCATACTTTACCTGCTGATAGTTTTGGCACTTAGCCACAAACTAAGATATGTTTTTCTTCATGCCAGGCCACTAATAAAGTCGTTTCAAATCTCAGTACATCTTGGTCACACCCGGATGAATGGAATACCGTGAACCATGAGATTCTTTTAACATCTTCTGAATCAAGTCATCCACTCGAGGAACACAAATTCTTCCCATAAAACTGAGCACACCACCCGCATCAAGAGCCACATCTTATGCCTTGCCAGACACTGTCTTCTTTCTAAGCACATTCAAACTCTAATCCTCAAACTGTTTGGCCTTAATCTCATCAATGAATGTGGTCCTAACCTCGATGATGGCTAACACCCCACCTTTCTCTGAGATTCCCAACTACACGAACTTAGACTCCAAGGTTTGAATCTCTTTGGCCAAAGGTCGCTTGGACACACCCAAGCAAGCTAGACTACCCATACTCATCATCTTCCGACTTAATGTGTCTGCCACCACGATAGCCTTACCCGCATGATACTGGATGGTAACATCATAATCCTTGAGTAACTCTATCAACCTTCGTTATCTAAGATTTAGGTCCTTTTGAGTGAATACATGTTGTAGACTACGATGGTCAGTAAACACCTCACATTTGACACCATAAAGATAATGTCGCCACATCTTGAGAAAAAACACTACTGCTGCCAAATCCAAGTCATGTGTCGGGTAGTTTGTCTCATGCACTTTCAACTGCCGCGATGCATAAGCTATGACATTTCTATCTTTTATCAACACAACACCCAAGACCGAATGTGAAGCATCACAATAAACAATGAAATCCTTACCATCCACTGGAAGTGTTAGAATAGGCGTTATGGTCAGAAGAGTCTATTTGTTAGTACACTCGAAAGGCACCTCATTTTAGGTCAACCTTGTCAATTGTGTGGCAATAGAAGCAAAAATTTTCATAAACCGTCAATAGTAGCTGGCGAGCCCCACGAAACTCCTAACTTCAGTCACAGAGTTAGGTCGGACCAACTACTTTGATCTTTTTGGGATCTACCATTACCCCTTCCTTTGAAACCACATGCCCTAAAAAGGCAACTGAAGTCAACCAGAACTCAGACTTGGAAAATTTTGCATACAACTTTTGTTTTCCAAAGACACCCAAAACAATACGAAGATGGTCGGCATGCTCTTCCTTACTCTTTGAATAAACCAAAATGTCATCAATAAATACGATAACAAAAGAATCCAGGAATGGTTTGAACACACCGTCCATCAAACTCATGAAGGTTGCAGGCGCATTGGTCAACCCAAACGACATCACTAAGAACTCATAATGCCCATAGCAGGTCCTGACTGCCATTTTGTGTACATCCTCAAACCTAATCTTTAACTGATGGTAACCAGACCTTAGGTCAATTTTTGAGAAAACTGATGACCCTGCAACTGTTCAAAGAGATCATCTATCTGAGGAAATAAATATTTACTTTGAATGGTGACCCTATTCAATTGTCAATAGTCTATTCACATAATCATACTACCATACTTCTTCTTCACAAACAAGAAAGGAGCACCCCACGGGGAAGCACTAGGACGGATTAAATCTTTATCAAGAAGCTCCTGGATTTGAGCTTTAAGATCTCTCAATTCTGTCAGAGCCATGCGATAAGGAGGAATAGAGATAGGGCGAGTGTTCGGCTCCAAGTCAATGCAGAAATCTATATCCCTATCCGGAGGCATACCAGGAAAATCGGTAGGAAACACTTCCTTAATTCAGACACTACAGAAATAGACTCAATAAATGAAGACTCAACATCAACATCCCAAATATGAGCCAAATATGTCAAGCACCCCTGCCCCACCAGTTTCCTAGCCCGAACGAAAGATCTGATCTTAGCTGGCTTAGGCTTGTACACCCCTTCCCACTCTGACTTTTCCTTACACGGGATCTCTAGAGTCACAGACTTAGGATTACAATTAAGCACAACATAATAGGGGGACAACCAAGTCATGCCTAAGATTATATCAAAGTCAGTCATATCCAGAATAACCAAATCTGCCCAAGTCTGAAAACCCATAAACAGGAATGAACAAGCACGATAGACATGGGTGACTATGACAGACTCTCCAACTAGGGTAAAAACATGGATGGGGGCATCAAGCATAACACAAACCGCATCAAATCCCAAGGCAAACTTAACTGACACATATGAATAAGTAGAACCTGGATCAAACAAAATAGTAGTTATCCGGTCACAGACAAGAATAGTACTTGTGATCACTGCATCAGACACCTCAGCGTCAGTCTTGCTAGGAAAGGCATAAATGAGCCCTGTCATCTTGACGGGCAACCTCATTGCCTGGTTGCACTGCTCCTCTACATGCATTACCATTTCCCTGGCCTTCACGGCCTTGTTGTTTTACTCTTCGCCCACCTTGTGGACGTCCTCTGCCATTACTACCGCTGCCCACTGGTACGACTGCTCCGGTCTGCTGTTGTACGAGCTCAGGCATGCACGGATGGGGCCAATATCTCCTCATATGTCCAAGTTCTCCACAATTGTATCAACTGTGGTCAAAAGATGGCATGCTGTAAGACGGCAAGTATGGCTCCCTAACTATCCTGAATAGGATTCTATTGTGGAGTTCCTAAGTAACAACTTGTAGAAGCGGGCATGGCTGACTAAATTGGTCAGGCTACAATTGTCGGCCTACCTTAATTTCTGGAATAGGAACCATGAAAGTTACATGTGTTCTTGGGCTTCTTAGCCAAAGCCTTCGCATGGCCATCACATCGAACTGCTTCCACTTTCTTCACAAAGTCTGTCACCTCATTAAAACTTTTGCCTGCATAGGTCATGTGAACAGACAATAGCTTTAACTCAGGGATGAATCCCTTGACGAATCCTCTCCTTCTCTATAGTCACCAACTGTGTAGCATATCTGGACAAGGCATGAAACTTAGCCTAATAAGCAGCTACAGTCATACCACCCTGCTCCAAGGCCATGAACTCATCCTTCTTGTGATCCCTCATAGTCCGGGGCACATACTTCTCCAGAAACAAAGTATGGAACTGCATCCAAGTGATTGGGGGCAAGACTGGCAATCTGCATTCCACATAGGCCCTCCACCACTGCTTAGCCTCACCTAGAAGCTGGAAGCTCACGAACTCTACTACATACTAGTGTACAATGCCTAACTTTTGAAGCCTCTCATAGCAATCCAGAATGAACTCATAGGCATCCTCATTCTCAGAACCATGGAACACAGGTAGCTTCAACTTCAGAAACTTAGTCAACATCTCGTGCTCAGTACCAGTTGTCACAGGACCCAATAGGGGATGGAAGAAGGCATCAGTTCCTAATGCTCCATCTACATTGGGAATAATAGCAGCAATGGGGTGGTTGACCGGAGGTTGAGCAGCTTGCATTGTGGGAAGGACTCCAGAGCCGACCAACCACTTTAGAAAAGTCATGATGTGATAAGCTATCACTAGGTCTAAGGGAGGAAGGCTTGTAGTCTCAGCGCGTGAGTCCTCTTCTGGTCCAACTTCCTCCTCGTCTTCGATCTCTATATTCTCTTCCACCTCTTCTTAGGTTGCAGGAGAGACCTCTTCCCTGGGAACATTCTCAACTGGGTCTCCATCCTTAGTGGGTGCTACCCTTTCTCAGCCTCTGCCCCTTTTTCTTTCTCTACCCCTGCCTTGGCCACAACCTCTTATTGCAGGATCCTCTGCTAGCTCATTTGTGGGAGCTATGGGTCTGAGGCCGTTATATCGCATGTTAACCATCTAAAAACAGAAGAGGGAATGAGATTAGATAACAATTTGGATCACAAGATACCAATAGCAATCAAGTCATAGCACAAAAAGGAGAAGAAGACAAAGAAATTTCCTAAAGTCTTGTAGCCTCTCGAAGAAAAATACAGATGTCGATGTAACGTTCTGAAAGACTCTACTAGACTCGTTTTGGTACAATGAGATCAACGAATTGGGGCTCTGATACCAATATTGTCATGACCCAGACCGCCGTGATTGACACCCACACTAACCTTCCAGTGGGAGAACCACTACCACAACCCGACTAAGCAACTTAAAGAAACTAAACCATTTAAAAATATGGAAGCATGTTTAAATGGGGAATTAAATAAGGAGTTCTCATAAACTCCAAAAGTTTAACAAAACAACCAAGCACGACCCTCGCAGAACTTCAACCCCTAGACATGAAAGTCATCATACCAAAACTCTACTAATCAACAAGTCTAAGAAAACAGGGTGCAACCTCGAAAACTAAACATAAGTAAAAGTCTAAATATGTAGTCGGAGTCCAAAAAGAATGGACTAAACTAATGATGGATCCATGGCACCCTCAAAGAACTAGCTCACCCTCGAATCCGGTCTCAGTCAATGATCTCCTAACTGCGGTCTGTCAGTTGCCACCTGAAGATGCCATGTACTCAACAGAGCTAAAGGGTGACCTAGGGCACTTTCTTATTAAATTCCCACAGCGGCCCCGCCCTAGAGGAATTAACCCCATCTAGGTGGCTTTCACGGATACATAAACTTTGAATTTGAGTTCCAAGCTCCCATTTCGCAACACACCTTCAAACCTTGGAGTTCTAAAACTACCCCTTCACGACAAGACCAGTTTCAAGAGTTTTACTCTCTCGAATTTGATTCTGTAAAGCCGTACAGGCTCCTTAACGTCTTGTCTATCCACTTATGTGATCAAGCTCATAATTAAATCCCCATTTATTATCGGATTGCCCTAGTTCTCACTTAACTCAGATTTCATCCAAGTCTGGCCTAGGCTAGAAATTTCCAAGTTACTACTCAGAAGTTTTCTGGCCCAAATTCCCTCCCCATTGGCTTTTCCATAATGATAGGAACAGGTCGTTACAGATATTTTATTTAAAACTTATGTTTCATATTCAATACAGTTAGAGAGTTTGAGATTCAGTAAACTTGTAACACCTCGCTATTTGAATAAACAAGAATTAGAAAGAAACTGTTTTTGGAAACAATCAAACGATCATAACTCCAAGCTCAGGATAAGTTAGGTGTCCTACAAGATACTGTAGGAAAGATCTTTGAATTATCATTCCAACTCCACCGAGTTCGTATGAAGGAGATATGCCTATTTGAAGTTGGGTTGTCCAGATAATGAAAGTCCAAACAGGATTTTAGAAGGCTATTATGGTCTTTTCATTACCCAATTAATTAAATTAGCTTTTGGTAATTAAGTTGTGGTCTAAACTGAAATGGGTCAGTTTACGCACTCAAAGATTTCACTTTAGGCTTTTTAGAGAAAGAAAGCAAGAGGAGAAAGAGCCAAAGTTTGTTGTTCTTGAGTTTTCGCTTGTGGATTTCGCCGAGGTTTAATACCTACGAGGTATGTGAGATCACATAGCATTGGGTTCATTCACCCAAGCGCCAATCATGATTTAATTCACCGAAAGTATGTTGTTAAAAGTATAAAAATTGAGTTCTTGATGGATTTTGTGACGTTTCTATTGGGTTCTTGATTGTTGAAGTTGTTGAGGAGTTCTTGATTTAAATTCATGAAATTAGATGTAATTTTGAGTAGATTCTTGAATAGTTTGGTTATGTAGTTGAATCTAACTATTTGGGGAATGAATCAATTGAATCTAGAGGGTTTAGAGTTGAAAAACGATCAAGAAAAATTAGGGATTTTCTAGGCAAGGGCTTGGGGCGCCGAGCCACTCAGAACGCCTTACTTCAGTGCCTGAAGTTTGGGCTCTGGGGCTCTGCGCCACTCAAATCTCCCCAACCCAGGTCCTGAAGTTTGGGCTCTGGCGCCAGGGACGACAGGTCTTCTACACTTTCCCACTTCTTTCCGTTCGAGTTCCCTTGAAACATACCTACATTTTCTAGTTGATTTACACACTCTAACGTACATCTAAACAACATGAAATCGTCCATAACATGATATCATGAGCCTTGAATCCATAATTCAATTCAAGGAAAGTTAACAATCAAGTCAAGAGAAGTTCTTAGAGTCTTCTCAAAAGTCTTTTACAAAGGTTTTAACTTTATTTTAAGACTTGAGTTTTGAGTTGAGTAAAGAGTAAAAAGTGAAGTTCATTTCTTCAAAAGAGTATATGGGGACTATGTATTCCCAAAGGGTAAATGTTTTCACATTTAAATAAGAAAGGAAACACCGATTTCCAACCGAACCTTTGAGCTAGTTTTTCAGTAAAGAGTAAATGCTTTCACAATTAAGCAAGAGAGAAAACTTTGATTTACAAGAGATCCTTTGAGCTAAGTTTTTGAGCAATAATATCAAACCAAAGAAAGAAGTTATGTTTTAAAACATATGAGCTAGTAATATTTTTGGAGTAGTATTGAGCACCGATATAGGGGAGAGTTCAAACAACCCACAACCCCCATAAAATATGTAGCCATCATGGGCTGAAAAAGGGTCATACTTTTTAAATGATTCCTTAGTGCTTTATAGCATAGACTAGTGGATCCACTTAGTTGTTAGGTTCTATGCCCTTGGCAAGGTATAGGACGGCCCTAGCAGTGTGAGGCAAAACGTTGTATCATCACATAGCTCTAAAATGATGGTTGTCGATTAGAGAAACTCCCACATAAGTATTTTGTATTCTTATATACACAGAGTTATTTTTATGTTTATATACAAACAGAGTTCATATTGTATCTTTGCATACATATAAAGCTACTTTTTGTATTTCTAAATACACAGAGTTCTTATTCATGTTTTAAAAGATTTTCTTTATATTGCATATATATTATTGCTTTATATTAAAATGAGTTAAGTTGACTTGAGTTGAGATAGGTATGTTCTTTCAGTTTCTTTCAAGCTTATGTCTTGTTTTAGAATTCCCCTCGCATGATCGTACATTCAATGTACTGACACCATTTGGCATGCATCGTTGTTATGATGCAGATATAAGTAACCAGGACCAGCATCTAGCAGTTCGTTGATTCTAGTAGAGCTTCAGATTTGTTGGTGAGCCTCCTTGCTTTCGAATGACCCATTTTACTGCTTTATAGTTAGTTCATTAGGATTGTCGTGGGTCTTGTCCCGACATCCATCTCAATTTTTAAAGGCCTCATAGACAGTTAGTTAGTTCATTTGTCATTATCTTGTTATTGGCTTATATTGAACCTTGAGTTGCCATTTTGGCTAGTTTAATGTTCTTTTAAGACATTGTAAGTTATGTCATGAGTTTATATTTTGAGACTACTTTCTTGTTATTTAAGTCTTTCCCTATGAGTTAAGTCAGGCCAAGAGTTCGCTTTGGGCCAACAATGGCTCTCGAGTGCCAGTCCCGCCCAGGGTGTAGGCTCGGGGCGTGACAAACTTGGTATCAGAGCATAGAGTTCAAGAGACCCGGGGAGTCTATGAATTCATGTTTGTAGAGTCCTAGTTATCGGTGAAGCACACAACATCTATAATTAGGAGGCTGCAATATTTTAGGAACTATCTCATTTCTTTCATACTCAATTCATGCGATAGAGTGTATCTCTATAAAAGTCTCTTTCCAACTCGTGCTTGCTCGTGTCTTTCAGACCATGCCTCTACGAAGAGTTGTCAGAGGTCGTCCTGCTAGAAGGAATGTTGAACCACAAGAACAAGGGTTACCTAATGCACCAGAAGTGCAACCCCAAGGAGAAGTCACCAATGATGAATTCTGTGAAGCTATCTGGATGTTAAGTCAGGCAGTGACCAATCAAGCTAGACAGAGAGAGAATCAACATGAAGTAGCTAATACTTCAAGGATTTGTGAGTTCTTAAGAATGAACCCTCCAAGCTTCACTAGTTCAAGTGTCACTGAGGATCCAAAAAACTTTATTGTAGAGCTTCAGAAGGTTTTTCAGATCATGCATGTTGCTGATGTTGAGAGGTGGAACTAGTTGCATACCAAATGATGGGTGTTACTAGAATTTGGTTTGATCAGTGGAAAAAAAACCGAGTTGAATGTGCACCACTTATGAGTTAGGCTTTGTTGAGGAGGCCTTCTTGGGGGGTTTCATTCCCCGTGAGTTGCGAGAGGAAAAGGTAAGAGAGTTTCTCACCCTTAAGCAGGAATCTATGAGTGTTCATGAATATAGTCTGAAGCTCACACAACTTTCCCGCTATGCTCCGGAGGTGGTTGCTGACATGAGAGGCAGGATGAGTTTGTTTGTTGCTGGGTTGTCTGTTATGTCAAGTAAGGAAGGCAAGGCAGCTATGCTGATAGGGGATATGGACATAGCAAGGCTAATGATCCATGTGCAACAGGTTGAGGAGGATAAGCTGAAGGATAGAGAAGAGTTTAATAATAAGAGTTAAACCTGCGTAATTTCAAGGTAGAGTGGCAGAAGGGGGTACTAAGACTCCTGCATGTGCTAGGTGTGGTAAGAGCCACTCAGGGGTGTGTCGTGATGGCTCCACTGGTTGCTTCAAGTGTGGTCAGAATGGTCATTTTAAAAGAAAGTGCCATAAGAACATACAGGGTAATGGTAATGGGGGCAATAGAGCCCAATCTCTTAAGTTGCTCCACCAGACAGAATTGCATCTAGAGGAGCTACCTCAGGGGCATGCAGAGGAGAAAACCATTTATATGTTGTCACTAGTCGCCAAAAGTAAGAGGATTCAACAGACGTTGTCACTGGTATGATCAAAGTCTTTAATTTTGAATGTTTATACTTTTTTAGATCCAGGAGCGAGTCTATATTTTGTGACTCCTTATGTTGCGATGAATTTTGATGTTCTTCCTAAGCAACTTCTTGAGCCCTTCAGTGTTTCTGCACCTGTTGGTGAGTCTATTCTAGCTGAGAGAGTCTATAGTGATTGTACCATTTTCGTCAATCACAAGAGCACCATTCCTGATCTAGTTAAGTTAGACATGGTAGATTTTGATGTCATTCTAGGTATGGATTGGCTTCATGCATGTTATGCATTAATAGATTGTAGAACTCGAATAGTAAAGTTCTAGTTTCCCAATGAACTAGTTATAGAGTGGAACACTAGTTTAGCGGTGCCTAAGGGTCATTTTATTTCGTACCTTAAGGTGAGGAAGTTAGTTTCCAAGGGATGTGTCTATAACTTAGTCCGAGTTAATGACTCTAGCGTTGATATACCTCCTATTTAGTCAGTTCCAGTAGTAAAAGAGTTTCCAGAAGTCTTCCCAGATGATCTTCCCGAAGTCCCTCCTGAGAGAGAAATAGACTTATGTATAGACATTCTTCCTGATACTCTTCCTATATCTATTCCGCCATATAGAATGGCACCAGCAGATTTGAAAGGGTTAAAAGAACAGTTGAAAGATCTCCTATAGAAAGGTTTCATTCGACCAAGTGTCTCACCTTGGGGAACTCCGGTCTTATCTGTGAGACAGAAATATGGTTCCCTTAGAATGTGTATAGATTACCGTCAGGTGAACACAGTTACCATCAAGAATAAATATCCTCTTCCGAGAATTGCTGATCTCTTTAATCAACTTCAGGGTGCCTCTTGTTTTTCTAAGATAGACCTCAGATCTAGCTATCATCAGTTGAAAGTAAGGGAATGTGATATTTCAAAGACAACATTCGGGACCCGTTATGGTCATTATGAGTTTCTGATCATGTCGTTCGATTTAACTAATGCACCTGCAGCGTTCATGGACCTTATGAATAGAGTATTCAAGCCTTATTTAGATATGTTTGTTATTGTATTCATTGATGACATCCTATTCTATTCGAGGAGTGAGGAAGATCATGTGAGTCATCTCAGAATAGTTCTCCTAACTCTAAAGTATAGGAGTTGTATGCTAAGTTCTCTAAGTGTGAGTTTTGTCTTGAGTCTATGGCATTCTTAGGCCATATTGTTTTTGGCGATGGAATTAGAGTTGATACTCAAAAATTAGAGGCAATGCAGAATTGGACTAGACCCACATCTCCGACTAACATTAGGAGTTTCTTGGGATTGGCCGGCTATTATAGAAGGTTCATCAAGGGATTTTCATCTATTTGATCTCCTTTAACTACGTTGACTCAGAAAATAGTTAAGTTTCAATAATCTGAAGCTTGTGAGAAGAGCTTTCGGGAATTGAAAAAGAGGTTAACTACTGCCACAGTATTGACCTTACCAGAAGGTACGCAAGGCTTTGTTGTATATTGTGATACGTCTAGAGTTGGTTTGGGTTGTGTATTAATGAATAATGGCAAAGTTATATCTTATGCCTCCATACAACTTAAGGTTCACGAGAGGAATTACCTAACCCATGATCTAGAGTTGGCCGCCATAATATTTTCTTTGAAAATATGGCGTCATTATTGCTATGGTGTTCATGTAGATGTGTTCACCAATCATAAGAGCCTTCGGTATGTGTTTAGTCAAAAAGAGATTAATCTCGGACAGAGAAGGTGGTTAGAATTCCTCAAGGATTATGATATGAGTATTCTTTATCACCCAGGTAAGGCTAATGTTGTTACTGATTCCTTGAGTAGATTATCTATGGGTAGTACCGCCCATTTTGAGGAAGCTAAGAAAGAGTTAGCGAAAGACGTACACAGACTTGCACGATTAGGAGGTCGACTAATTGATCCACAGAATGAGGAGTAGTGGCGATGAATGGGGTTGAATCATCATTAGTGTCAGAAGTGAAAGAGAAACAAGACCAAGATCTTATTTTGCTTTAATTGAAGGCAAATGTTCATAAGCAAAAAGTAATGGCTTTTGAACAAGGGGGAGATGGTGTATTGAGGTATAAGGTAGATTGTGTGTACCAAAGGTGGATGAACTCCAAGAGAGGATCATGGAGGAAGCTCATAGCTCCAGATATTCTATCCATCCGGGTTCCACAAAGATGTATCGTGATTTGAGAGAGGTTTATTGGTGGAGTAGTATGAAGAAGAGCATTGTGGAATTTGTTGTTAAATGCCTGAATTGTCAATAAGTTAAAGTAGAGCACCAAAGGTCCGGTGGTATGGCTCAGAATATAGAACTTTTAGAATGGAAGTAGGAGATGATCAATATGGATTTCATCACAGGTTTACCAAGGTCTTGCAGACAGCATGATTCTATTTGGGTGATTGTAGAATGACTAAATTAGCCCACTTTTTGCCGGTAAAGACTACCCATTCAACAGAAGATTATGCTAAGTTGTATATTCAAGAGGTAGTAAGACTACATAGAGTTACAGTTTCCAATATTTCATATAGAGGTGCCCAATTTACTGCACAATATTGGAAGTCATTCTAGAAAGGCTTGGGTTCAAAGGTGAACTTGGGTACTACTTTTCATCCTCAGACAGATGGTCAAGCAGCGCGCACTATTCAGACTTTAAAAGGTATGTTGAGGGCTTGTGTGATTGATTTCAAAGGTAATTGGGATAATCACCTACCTCTTATCGAGTTTGCTTACAATAATAGTTACTATTCTAGCATCCAGATGGCTCCTTATGAAACTCTTTATGGGAGAAGATTCAGATCTCCTATTGGATGGTTTGAAGTTGGTGAAACTGGGTTAATAGGACCAGACTTAGTTCATCAAGCTATGGAAAAGGTGAAAGTTCTTCAAGAAAGGTTGAAAACAGCGCAGAGTCATCAGAAATCCTACACCGATGTTAGGATAAGGGACTTAGAATTTGAAGTAGATGATTAGGTTTACTTGAAAGTTTAACCCATGAAGGCTGTTATGAGATTTGGTAATAATATACCATGAGTTTACAGTATTTTTAATACATTTCATTTAAGAGTTGTGTGTGTCTAGGGCCATTCTATATTAGAACTAATGATTATTATTTTATATTTGCAGGAAATAGACTTGGACGAGGTTGAGAGAGACAGCAACTAAATTTCTGCAAAAAGAGCCATCTACGGATGTGACCTACGTACCATAGGTCCTGTAACACTCCATAGGTTGATGTCGTAGATGGAGCATCAGGGAAATCTTGACAAAGTGTGGAACCACGGAAGCTATTGACGGACCGTAGGTCAACCTACGGGTCGTCCCTCAGGTCCGTCATTTGTATCAGAAAGTTTGAGTTCCAGTACCTGATGAAAAAGTCTAAGTGTGGAGCCACGAGAGGGGACCCATGAATCGTAGGTCGACCTATGGTCCATTCTGCTGGTCCGTCATTTGCATTTGGAAGTTGAAGGTTTGTAACAACTTGGAAAATGATAGGTTAAACTAGAGCCTAAGCGTGGGGATTAATGTCAAGAGTTAAGGGCAAGGGCTAAGGGTTTTAGGTGTAGGCCATGGTTTGGGAACCTAGGCTACCTATAACTTAGCCTAGCTACTAGCTCCCTAGACCACGAGGGTATTCACGGTCCGTGGTGGTCACCACCAGTAGTGGTTCCACGCATGATGGCTAGGCAGTAAGCCCTAGAAGGGTGCCAAGCCAAGGCTCCTATTCACGAGCCACTTCACGACTCGTGTTCATGATCACGGGCCGTAGGAAGGCTCGTGGGGTTGCCTTAGCTTGGTGGGAGGTGTTGCAAGTTGAGGAAGCTATGCCCCAAAGACGACGGGCAAGACCACGAGCCGAGGTGCCCTAGACGGTTCGTCAACTTGGGCGTGAGGCTCACTTCGCCTCAAAGGAGTCAAGGAAACTTTGCCTAGTTGTTGCCCCATAGTTCACGAGCATCACCACGACTCGTGGTGTTGACCACGGATCGTGGGAGATTCCGTGGACTTACCTTGCCCTTAGAGGGCTTGGCAAGGAAGGGAGGCACACTGCCTCAAGGACCACGGGCACAACCACGACCCATGGTGCCCCTCACGACCCGTACAAGTGGGAGTGGTCCCTGATGGGACTGCCTCATTTTGGAGTTTTTGGTAATTTCTTATTTAAGTTGTATTGATGTGGGGTCATTTTAAATAAATATATATCATGTATATATATATATATATATATATATATATATATATATATATATA
>JAJOOE010019589.1:0-16054 GCA_036250405.1 Solanum raphanifolium | reverse complement strand
ACGGCCCCTTATAATACAATGTGTCAATTTCTTACCAAACAAACATGACATATTTTTTAAAACAATTATAAAACATATATATTGCATACATAATTCACTTTTAATACATATTGCAAATTTAATATGGTATAGCTATGTATTGCTATATAAATGACAATAAATAAAAAGTATTCTAAAATCAGTAATTATTTATTAAAAGGTATTCATCCAAGTACTTTTTCCTAATTTGAATTAATAGAATTTCTAACCTCTAATATGAATATAAGAAGTGAATTGTTAATTATTTATTCACAAACCATATGATT
This sequence comes from Solanum raphanifolium, assembly GCA_036250405.1. Classification (NCBI taxonomy): domain Eukaryota; kingdom Viridiplantae; phylum Streptophyta; class Magnoliopsida; order Solanales; family Solanaceae; genus Solanum; species Solanum raphanifolium. The sequence continues at coordinate 15,749 of JAJOOE010019589.1, read as the reverse complement.
CCTAAGCAGCATTTAGGAAATATTGACCTGTAGTGTATTCTTTCTTTAAATAAAACGATCACCAAAAGTCCGAATAAGAAATGAAACTCAATTGACAATATTTGTCTCAGGGTATGTTGATATGTCCTTACAGTGTTTTCTTCTAGGTATTATTTCAAAGAATATATGGTCAGATTCAATCGACAAGTACTTTATGATCTTATAGCAAGTTAATTTGGAAAAGATGTCTACAATAGTGTGTTCATTAATAACATTATTTGTTAACTTATCTGTTTGTTGGTATTCATTTAGAGGAATAGAATCTTTCCTGGGGAAACTATTCTTCAAAAAGATGGTTGTCAAACGATTTATACAGAGGATAATTAATATATACTACTATCACAATGAATATTTCCTTGTTCCTGTATATATATTGGATTTTTTGCCTAAAGTAGGCTAACTTGTTGTATTTTCTTCTTCTACAATCCCTTTATGATATAGATATCACATATTGCTCGTTGGAAGTGTCAACTTGTGCATCAGTTGGGCAAGCAAAAATGAATAATAAAGGGATGAATTGCCAAAATTTGTAAATATTGTACTACACTGCACTAGATGTTTTGGAAGTTCCAGTGTGTTGACAGGAGAAGGAAGAAAATTTTTCCCTTTGGAATTTTTTTTTGGTTCATCAGAGCAAAGTCGGGGAACTGTGAGATAGCAATCTCAACTATGGCAACATTACCAATTCCTTTGCCTTCAAATTTCAGCAGTCACCTTATGCTGCTGTATATAGAAACTTTAGACCTCGTCCTTTGCCCATCACCCTCGAGACTTGCTCCTCTTCTCTTGTCCTCTCATTCCACGCATATATACAAGGACTTGTTTTTCTACTTCCTTTGGACATAATATTCGAGATATGAACTCCAACTTCGTTAAGAACACTGCAAGGACATTAATAAAGACTTGATATTCGAATCGAGTTTCATACCACAATTTTATGGAAAGAGTCAAAGTATCTCGGGATATTTTATCCAGACTCTCTCAAGAACCAAACATGCAACGGAATTGATGGGTCTACCAGTTCCATCTTCATATTGATGATATTCAAGATAACTTTTTCAACTAAAACTTCAACCTGAAAATGTTGAGGTTAGGTCGTCTCCACAAAGCAAGGGATCCTACCTTGTGTCAGAAGCAGGAAAATGAGTGCAAATATCACATTTGTAAGTCGAGTACTAAGCTGTGGATGCATTGGGCTGATCACAAAGTATTAATTGCCTGATCTCAGAATGTGCTATTTTGTGTTCTAAGTAGCTTTCATTGGGCTGCGATTGAGTACTTAAATTCTTTATCATCATTACAGGAAAGTGGACCGGGGATCGATAATTATCTCTATAAATTTTTTTTATGAAGGCAAAAAATTAAATAATAATTTGTTGGTCCCTTAAAATTATACAGACATATTTAATTTAAAACAATTAATACAAATGATTTAATTTATTCCTAACTAAGGGAAGATCTTATGACTATGAAATATAATATGGAAGATACTTTTTCCAAGATTCTCTCTTCCAAAGTCTGCTTTTGAGTACAACGATTATCGATACATAGTAGAGAATATTTGTGAAATTGTCATTGTAGGGAAGCCACCTAACGTGGGCACAACCATATGTTCGATTGGATTTTTCTTGTGCAGTTCGAGTGAATAAAAAGGATCAAACAAACAATAGAGACAGATTTTTTTTTATTTACCGCCTAGTGTTCGACAAATTATAGTGATAGATTACCACCTCATATTAATACTCTGACGAGAAAATTTCTCTCAAGTTAGAAAACCAATATTATACATGCTGGAAATACTAAGAACAAAAAAAGTAAAGAATCAATAAATTGATGAATATTTAGAATGACAAAGACTTTGTCAATAAGGCAATAAGCCTTCTATTTTTTAGCAAAAATATAAGAATCCAAATGTATGCTCTGTACAAAGCAAGGGCCAACAATTTTGCCAATACTAATTTCAACTAATTTATCACTATAATCTAAGAAGCCTAGCTGCTAGAAAACTGATCAGCTCACAATATATACAAAAGAATGGCCCAAATGCCATTGACATACAAGATAATACACTTTCGATGAGAAACCCCCACTCGTGAATCCATGCATATATTTGGACAAAAATCTCTAATACAAAATAAGTACCCTATTAGGATAGGAGAATCAACTGACAAAAGTATTATGACATCAGTTATAGCAGAGTATATTTGCATAACAATCCCGTCTCAATGCTCATAAGGAGACATTTACGAACATATTTGTGCGATAATGGCAAAATTGATCAAATTACTTAACCTTAATCACGAATACGACATGAACAAGAGAATCAAAATTAACAACTGAAGCTACATGGAAGCCAACATTTTAAGTGCGAGTTTGTTTTAAGTGCTACTGAAGCTATGACTACAAGTTTGAGCTTGTTTACGGTGTTGGTCCCAAAACTAGATAAAGGAGGAGGTGGCAATAAGGTGGTAGCCAACATAAAATTAATCAATTTATGATAAATTATCATAATTTATGGCGAGGCAAGGTTGCTGCAAAGAAAAGTGATTCACTGTCAACCACCTTACTAACATAAATGATTTTTTATCTTCTTAAACTCCATGTCAAAAGTCAAAATAGGTGAAGCAAATTAAAACGGAGGAAGTACTACACTACTAATAAATGGAAAGTGAGAAAGCACATAAAGGTAAGCAGGATCAAACATCATCCGACTCTTTCAAACTAGTGCTACCACGTCACACCAACTATTCATCAAACACATACCAGCTATTTGCCAAAGAAAAAAAACTAAAGAAGGAAGAAAACAGAGTGTGAAGAACGGGCAGAGGTGGCAAAAAGAATGCATTTTTTTCCATTCTCCTTGACATTCATCTACTTCTCCCTTAAATATCCCTCAACCAAACCTTCCTTTTCTTCAATCTTTCCCTCCCTCTTACATCAAACCAAACTCACTTATAGTATAGAAACTTGTTAGTTAACTTGGTTTTCACATTCCTATTCTTTTCAATTAAAAAAAAAAGAACTTACAAGATACAGAAACCTAAGTCTTGCACTTGGGAGAAATAGAAAACGAACTTAGATGGAGAGAGATTTATATATTTAGAGCAGGCAAATAGATAAAAATCAGTTCACGCCTGCATTATATCTTTCCACTATGACAATTTTTCATAAAGCACCAAATGATTTTCTCCAAAAGATGTTGTTGGATAAATTAACGCAGCAAGTGTCTTAAACTTATTTCTGTTGCAAGTAAGATTTATCAGTAACAGGTACATAATTTAGCAGTGACTATCTAATTAGTAGTGGTGGCAGTCCAACTTCATAGATATAATCTTTTCTTTCATTTTCCTTTAAACTCCCCCCCCCCCCCACCCCTGTTGTTAGGCTGTGAGCCTGTGAGTAGTCTAAGTTTTTATTTTGTTATGTCAAACAAGTTCATGGGAAATCTTATCAGACTTGCTTGACTGCTTATAGGAACATATAAGAACGATATAAATCATCTAAATAAAAACGACGTAATCAAAGTTCCTTGCTGACAACATATAAGAACGATATAATCCTCTAAATTACAGGCCCACTGCATACATGAATCCTCTAAATAAAAAACACAACATACAAAGATCAGTGGCTGAATCTATTTAGCAGTATTCTATCCAAACAAAAATGATAAAAATACGAGAAGTTATAAATTCTCAAAAATCCAAGCATTCCTTCTACTATTTTATAAGGAAAAAACATACCTCAAACAAAGAAAAAAACACTTCGTTCCAAGCTTTTCGTAAGATTCATGGCAGTAAATTGACGTGAATCTCGTTTAGGACAAATTTGAGGTGAAACAAGAAGAGCACCGAAATCTGTTTTTCCTCTTACACACCTTTTTCTTCATACACAAATCGGCGGAGGATTGAAAAGGAGTTGCTAGGGTTGGCAAAATTGGGAATCGCAGGATGTGTAAGGGTTAGATCAGTAGGTTTGAAGTTGAAACGCACAATGCAACAGGGTATGCAAAGGTAAAGGAAACGGCGTCGATTGTTTGAGTGGGGGACAAATTATCAGATGTAGACCCAGGTTACTTTTTAAACTTAAAACGTTTTTAACGGTGTCAACTCTGTTAGTTTTGAACTGTTGAATATTTTTAAATAAAATATTGTCTAAAACGTTATTGAGAAGTATGTTTATACTAGTTTTGTAAAATTTCAGAAAACATATTATTTTGATAAATTGATTTAAATAATGACTTATTTTAATTAAAAATTCATTCAATCAGAAAGAGTTTAACAGTTACGGAATGCCCAAAGGAAGCCCAAAGATCAATCACCATGCATTTGCTGATAATGTGTGTGATTGTGAACACCTAGGAGCCGTTTGGTAGGATGTATTATTTAAAATAGCCGTTCGATTAAAATTTAGTCCACCTAATACAATGTTTGGTAGCAAAATTCAACCCAATCACACCTAATACATGAATAACTTAATACACCATATGTGGTCTTATCTAATATAAAGATTATCTACGGATTACTAATCCTAGGTTTAGTAATACTTGGATAAGGGAACAAAAAACTAAATTTCCCTTCAATTTCTTTATACAACCTTTACAATTGGTAAAGAAATTCACGTTCTGCTCTTTGGCGACTTCAGTGTTTTTATTAAAGTAATACAATTTCTTTTGGACAAGAAAAAAATATATACAAATTTTTCAGTTAAAAAATCTTATCTTCTGAAATTTTCTCTTGGTTGATTGGAAAACTATACAAACCACCAGCCATTTTCTTGTTCTTAAAACTCCCATTCATCAATTTCAGAGCACAACATTTTGTAACTGTGAAACAAACTCAAAACATTTTTCTCCTCTCTCGTCTTGTAACACTACTATTTGATCTGCAATACTGCTATTTTCTCACAAATTGAGTCATTAAAATCAATAAAATTTTGATCTTTGTGCAAGTTCTTTAGTTTTATTTTATTTTAATATTAGTAGGTAAGAAGATTACATGAGAAAGCAAAGTAGATCTTGTTAGCTACTGGTTTTTCCTGTTTTGTTAAGAGAAGAGGGAGGTAAGCATTGGATAGTGAACTTCATATTCAAGTTTTAAATTGCAATAAATATGATAATTACATGAAATATAAAACACAATAATTCAAGGGTAAAATTGGGAAAAAGTTTTTTGTAAAGTTTTAAACCAAACACAAGATTAGGTGAGAAACGATGAATCAAAACTTGATTAAAAATAATCCATGTATTACTAATCCATGCATTGTTAATCCCTGCATTTCTAATCTCTGCATTACTAATCCATGCGTTACTAATCTTTGTACCAAACGACCCCTAATGTTCTATCAAATTTAAAGTGTTAAGACCTTTTAATATTAAAATATATTTTTTTTTCTAAATTAAATATTTTATTTTTGTTTTATTTTATTAAGTTTATTTTAAAAAGATTTGAAAACAACAAAAATAGAATCATATTTTAGAGTATGTTTTGTTTCCAACTGTTTACAAAAATAAGAAGGAAAATATACAAAAATATTTTATTTAAGTTTTAATAAATAAACTAATGATTTTAGTATATCTATTAGTTACATTTTATTTTGAATGATCCATTTAACTTTTCTTTATATTGTTAGTATATATATATATTCCAAAACTAATCAAAATAAAATAAAATAAAATAAAACAAAGAAAAATCACTACCTACTGCCGAGTACTACACTACTAGTACTATAAAAAGGGGAAAGGAGAAGAAAAACTACCTGTATAGACATACTATACTATTATACATACATATTTTATCTCTATTTTAAAAATATTACATAGAGTACCACATTTTAATAAATATACCATATATTTTAGAAAATTAAATCAGATACACAATTCCTTAAAAAATGGTAGTAAATAATTATCTTAAAATTACATCTCCTTTATTAGTGGGACATTAATAAGTCAAATTAATTTTATTTCTCTTCAATTCACCGCTTCCTCCCCAATCCCAAAACGTTTGTATCCTATTCACAATATCCCACCCTCACCCCTTCTTCCCCACTCCCACACGTATCCCTCATTACCCTCCTTCCTTAGCAGTTCAATACACCTTTTGCATTGTTTTAGTTTGTTATTTCTCCATTTAAATTTTTTTAGCCGATAAATTTTAGAATTTTTACATTGTTTGAGTTTGTTATTTCTCCATTCCATTTTAATGGCTCATAATTCAAAAAATGGTATGAATCTTGTTAAGGGATTGTTAATGAACTATAAATTTTCGATAAAGAAATTTTTATTTGTTTCTTTTCATAACCATTTTGTAATGGTTGTAGGATCCGACTCTCAAGTTCAACAAGACGCAATGGAAGCTAACCAGATACTGGTATGGGTACATTTTTTTCTACTTCAAATTTTAATATATTGTTATGCTTATCAAAGATTCATGGTTTAGGACATGTAAACTTTTTGTCTTTTTCGTGTATATTGTGATTTTTTAAATATTTTCTGATTTGGGGATTTACATATCATGATGAATATTTGTCAGATACAGTGGGGATTTGTTAAAAATTTTACAAATTAGGTTTTATATTTTTAAATTTGTTGTTTCTCAAACACTTTAATAGTTGAACATTTCCAAAATCGGATGATTCTAGTTAAATGTACTACACATTAACAATATTATACTAAATCAAACAACATTTATTTATTCATTTCACTCATGAATTTCTCATTGCAGGGACAGACTCTTCATACACCAACATTCAAGTCGAGAATAGATCTAAGTATAGGAATAACCCAATCAAGATGAAAAAATTACGCCAAGCTTTAATTAATAGAAAAAAATACACCATTAGATGCACATCAAGTGCAACAATGTTGGATACACATCAAGTGTACATGTATCTAGTTAAAAGTTCATGTATCTAAGTTAAGATTATATGTATCTATGAGAAAATTTTTCAAATCCTTAAAGAAAGGGAGAATTTTGAATTTTTTAACTTTTTTTTGGATTAATGATAAGATAAATACTCCATCGCCGTGATTTGTTCCTAAATTCGTATGTTTCAATTACATTTCATATTTAGACACACATAATTAAATGTGTGTTTACTATGTATCTGAGATACATGATTTTGAATATAATGTATGAAATTGATACTTGATACATCGAATTAATAATAGATACATATAAAAGATACATGAAATTAAAATTAGATCATATAAATAGATACATGAAATTAAAATTATATCATATAAATAGATACATGAAATTCATACTAGACACATATAACAAATACACAAAATTAATATTAGATAGTTCTATGATACATATGAATGTACTTGTATGATACTCATGTATCTAAATGTTTTGTTTGTTGGATACATCATATATTGATAATAGATAAATCAAATTAATGAATTTTATTATTTTAAGAGTAATAAAATGAAATTAATCAATTTGCATGACCAAGGTATACATGTTTTTTTGTCTTTTATTAATAATATTAATGAATTTATTATTTCAAATATTAATAAAATGAAATTAACTAAACATAGATACACTCCTTGATTTCCGCCTTATATTAAGGAAATTAGTTATAACCAATTAATTTAAACAAATAAAATACGTATGTCCATTTTAAAATTCAACAGATACATGTATCTCATGGATTCAAACTCATGTATCCTAAGTATGAAATATCGTAGAGGAAGTAATATTTAAAACTATCGGAAATCTGAGTAATTAGGACCTAAACTAATGAAATTTATGTAGTTTTGCCCAAAAAAAAGATCTCACCATCCCAATTTTTTTTCCTTCCAGCAAAAAATAATACACACACGAGAAAAAACAAAAAAACCAACAAACGTCTTCATCCACTTCCATATACACATGCTGCGACACAACAACAAAAAAACACACGGACAACAACATCCAAAAGAAAAATAAAGACGGCACAACAATGAAATTAAAAAAGAAAAACCAAGGTGGAGTTCGAGTTTAATTTTGTAGTTTCGAGTTTGTGGTTCTGATATTGGTCTTTCATTTTTAAATTTAATCTTCATAAGATGTAATACTTAATTTTCATTGTATGGTTTGATTTCACAATTATAGAAGATCTAATTCCAATGTCATAAAGTTGTTCAAATTATATGTGTGTTAATCTTGATATTGTGACATTAAAATATATTTCTTGGTATAGCATGTAATTATTTCTTGATATTAAATTGAGCAACTTAAAAAATGACTATTTTAAGAATTATTAAATTGGAATAGCCATAAGTGTGATATTTACATAAAATGGCTCTACTTTCTGACTTAATCTAGCCGTACCTGTAGAGTAAAATTAGTATAACATGTAATTATTTTTTGCATGCTTAAAAATCCAAAACTTATCTTGTTCTTGATTAAAACACAAAATTTAATGTTCTACGGCCTATGCTATGTATTTAATAATATTTGGATGAGATTTAGCTCAAATGTATTAAGTTATTTTTCCACTTTATATGCTTAATTATATTGAATTCATTTTTGAAAAATAAAAATAAAGTAGAATAAAATATGCAACTTTCTTTGCATTTTCTTGTAGTGACGAATCTTATTACAGAGTTTTAAATTAACTGTTTTATGTTGACCTATATAATTAACTTCAGTTTTAGTGAGTTACAATGATTATCTTTTAACACAATATTTTATAACCCAAACCCATGACTCCGACTGAGGTTCGTAGTTTCTTAGGGTTAGCTGGGTACTACAAAAGGTTTATAGAGGGGTTTTCTTCAGTTTCAGCCCCATTAACGAAGCTGACTCAAAAAGTAGCTAAGTTCCAGTAGACTGAGACTTGCGAGCATAGTTTCCAGGAGCTGAAGACAAGTTGACATCAGCACCAGTTCTTGCATTGCCAGACGGTTCAGAAGGCTATGCGGTGTATTGTGATGCTTTTGGTGTTGGGTTGGGATGTGTTCTAATGCAACATGGTAAGTTTATCGTATATGCTTCAAGACAGTTGAGAAATCATGAGAAGAACTATCCGACCCATGATTTAGAGTTGGCTACAGTTGTGCATGTGCTAAAGATCTAGAGAAACTATTTTTATGGTGTTCATGTTGACATCTTCATATATCATAAAATCCTTTAATATATCTTTAGACAGAAGAGTTAAATCTGCGACAACGTCGATGGCTTGAGTTACTGAAAGACTATGACGTGGACATTTTATATCCTCCAGGAAAGGAGAATGTGGTAGCTGATGCCCTTAGTCGAAGATCTATAGGTAGTTTATCATATTTAGGTAATAAGTAGCGTGAGCTAGCGCGAGAGCTTCATCAGTTAGCTAGCTTGGGAGTTAGGTTGTTAGAGGCAAAAGATAATGGGGTAACAATTCAGGACACAACTGTATCATCTCTAGTTGTAGAAGTAAAATCACGGCAACAAGAGGATCCTAGCTTAGAGCAGCTCAGAGCCAAGGCTCAGAATCAACAGACTTTAGCATTTGATATAGCAGGAGATGGAGTCCTTAGATATAGTAGTCGATTGTGTGTTCCGAATGTTGCAGGGCTTCCGCATCAGATTATGGAAGAGGCACATCATTCCCGTTATTCTATTCACCCTGGTTCGACGAAGATGTACCATGATATTAAGGAGATCTATTGGTGGCACGGGATGAAGAAGGATGTTGCTGAGTTTGTGGCACAGTGTCCTAATTGCCAACATGTGAATGTTGAGCACCAAAAGCCCATTGGGCTAGTTCAGGAGATAGTCATTCCTTTGTGGAAGTGGGAAGCAATTAATATGGATTTTATTACAGGGTTACCTCGATCGCGTTGCAAGTTTGACTCTATTTGGGTAATTGTTGATAGACTAACAAAATCAACCTACTTCTTACCAGTCAGGGCTACCTTTACGGCCGAAGACTATGCAGGGCTCTATATTAGGGAGATTTTAGGCTACACGGTGTCCCAATATCTATTATCTCTGATAGAGGAGCACAATTCACCGCCAACTTCTGGAAGTCCTTTTAGAAAGGACTTGGGACACAAATTAATCTTAGTACAACCTTTCACCCTCAGACAAATGGCCAGGCTGAGCGCACAATTTTGACACTCGAGGATATGCTACGGTCGTGTGCACTAGACTTCAAGGGGAGTTAGGATGACCACTTTCCTCTTATAGAGTTCGCATACAATAATAGTTACCATTCCAACATCGGGATGGCACCTTATTAGGCTTTGGATGGGAGAAAATGTAGATCCCCTATTGGATGGTTCGAGGTAGGTGAGTCAGGGTGGATTGGACCCTACTTAGTACAACAGACAGTGGAGCAGGTCAAGCTCATACGAGAGAGGTTGCTAAATGCTCAAAGCTGACAGAAGTCATACTCAGATGTGCGATGAAGGGACTTAGAGTTTTGCGTCGATGACTGGGTATTATTAAAAGTCTCGCCTATGAAGGGGGTTATGAGATTTGGCAAAAAAGGCAAGCTTAGTCCAAGATTCATTGGGCTATACCGGATCTTTCGGAGGGTAGGCCGAGTGGCTTATGAATTAGAATTGCCTTCATGGCTAGAATCTGTTCATCCAGTTTTCAATGTATATATGCTACAGAAGTGCATAGTAGACCCTTCTCGGGTTGTCCCAGTTGAGGATGTTCAGATCACAGAGGAGTTGTCCTACGAGGAAACTCCAGTTGCCATATTAGATCGGCAGGTCCATAAATTGAGGACCAAAGAGGTGGCTTCGGTTAAAGTATTGTGGAGAAATAAGAATAGAGAAGAGGTGACCTGGGAAGCTGAGGATGGCATGAGGTCCAAATATCCTCACTTGTTTCATACCCCAGGGTGATGGCATATCAGTTTATATTGGTGTAGTGAGGTAAGATACCTATTTGATTTTTTTATATTGTTGATAATTATTATTATTGTTGTCGTTGTATATTTGCTTGCACTGTTATTGTGGATCTATAGTGCTTAGCAATTTATGTCTTCATGTGAGACGCCTAGGTTAGACTTTTTGCATTTTAGGTTCCTGGATAGTGACAATGCCAAAAGGATGTCACACCCCGACTTTTCAAAACGTCTAAATTAACTCATATCTTCGTGGAAAGACAAGGAGAGTGAGTAATAAATTAAAAATGATGTGGTATGTCATATTTTAAGTGTTCAAGGGTTGTATATTAAGTTTTGAAGTTAAGTAAGTGGCAAAATAAAAGTTAGCGAAAGTTATCGTAAGTTCCTTTTTAAAGATTTCTCTAAAATTTGGGTCAAATGTCTTTGATGTTTTCTCCCAATATATAAAGAGTTATAAGACCTATCACCCATTAAACTGAATACCTACGAGTCTAGTTTGCAACGCACAAAACCCCAATTCAAACCAACATCAGGGTAAAAAGTTATGAGGGTTTTACTAGGGACTGCCGGGGCAGAATCCGGGTCGGGTCAAAAATATGGTATGTCGGCTTATTTAACGTTTTAAGCCATGAAAACATTTCATTTCAGTTCCAAACCAGAGAGAAAGCTTAAGAGAGGGTTCCTATGGAGTTCTAGCATGATGAAGGTTAGTTTTTTATGATTTCTACAATTAAACGTTAACCCCGTGCCTAGAAACGTAATCCCTACAAGTGGCAATCGTTTTTCCCTTCTATTAGCTGCATTTGGAGCTGGTTTTTGAAGATATAAATTTGTAGTTATTAGTATTTCTTCAAGGTTTACACTTGGTTAACTAAGGTAATCATCTCGAGACCCTTTTACGGTATGAATTTCTACGGACGTTTTGACAAGTTGGGGAAATATGGCAAATCTGCCGATTTAAGTTTAATTATGAACTGTTTATAGGTGTGTACCAGCTGTGTATATATAGTGTTTGCGAAGATTAGGACATAAGGAACAACTTCCGTGAAGGAACTATGGTTTTTCGAGCGTTCATTGGAAAGGTATGTTAAGGCTATTCCCTACTTACGACATGTTTCCTTAAAGCTTAGGAGCAATGTAATTGGGTTGTTATCCTTGTTACACTTGTAGCCATTATTGTTGATTGTTGGCTACTCGAGTTGATATAATCCTCCCTTGTCGGGATTCTTATTCAGTTAGTAGCGTCCCTATGTTGGACACGACTTAGAGGCTATTTATATAGGCTACTTAGAACTATATTGCTTGCTTTAAGCGATTGGATTGTTATTATTTCCCTTGGGGCTATTGTGGTTAGCTGCATGAATGTGATCTAGGGTTTAGAACCTGTCCAATACTAGAGTGCACATCCCATATGATGGAAATATGCCTTAACCGACATAGACCACACTAGCAAGGTATGAAATCCGGAGTCTATCCTACTCCTTGGAGGTTGTTCTCCTTGCCAAGGGTAGAACTAAAAGCAACCCATGTTGGTACATGGTTTAAGAGATGTCCAAGGATGTTCATTGTGCCTAATCTCATGCTCAACTAGGCCACCATCCTAACCACATCCACTCGGTGCTTAGCCTTGGCTTCCATAGAGTATTCAATCACATATGTACTAGAGAGGGTTCCTTTTCTAGTTCAACCAACTCATAGTACCTCTGTCCAAGAAAGGCCCCATTTCTTAGTCATAGCCAATCTAGGTTCATAAGGATAGCTCATTTGAATTTCTTAGATAAGGATTCTCATGCCGTTTTGGCTCCATCCATCTCTAAGTCTATCATTTCACTCAAGAAGGGAACATCACCCTAAGACCCATCCTTCAAGGTTATACATTTACTTAGGAAAGCTAGACTCATGAAAAAGGCACTATGCTTAAGCCTACCAATTCAAGTCTTGTCCTAGAATTCCTCTTTTGACATTTATAGGAAGAGCTCCATTACTAAGTCATAGCCCAAACAAACATTCATATATATAATCAAGCTTTCATGACACAAGACAAGATACTCATGTCTACCATATGAGCTACAACATCATCTTATAAAGACTCATCATAGTCCATCATAACCACATATCACCATTTCAAGAGAAACATGCTTTCACATTAGCATAATAACACTTTATACAATATCACATTAATACCATTAGAACATCTTCACATTATAGCTTCACACAAACTTTACATATAGCTTCATATAGGACTTTACATATAGCCTCATATGTGTATAATAATACAACAATATAATAACACTCATATAATGCCCTTCATGGCCTCAATTCACAATAATACAATATTCCAACATTATATAACAACTTCACCAATGCCTTCATGGCTACAATTCACAATAATACCACACAAGAATAAGATATAACAGTTCCACCAAAGGTGGATTCAACCTACCAACAACAATCAATTTAATAAAGAGAGTTCAAGCTTTCTTACCATAATCCAAAGCCATAGCCAAAATCACCAAAATCCAAGCAATCACCAATACTTCATCCATAAGGCTTACCACCCTTAATTCACCCATTATCAACAATTAATCATGAATAAACATTAAACAATACAATAGATATCAATACAATTCACTTTACACATAATTCCATTAACTTTGAATTTATAGAAATAGACCCACTTCATAGCAAATTTTAGGGTTTTGTAGAAGACAAGGGTTCATGGAGTATTTCATTCAAAAACCACAAACAAACATCAATTAATCCATATCCAAACTTTTCAAATAATTTTCATGCAAGAACCCTTGATAGAATTCAAAAACAAGCTTTTAGTCACGTTTTGAATTGTCAAATCCTTTGAAATTGACTCTAGGATGAAGATGAGTCCTAGATGAAGAGCCACCATACCTCACTTGAATAATCAAATGAAATTGAAGAAGAAATCAGTAGCCACCATCAACCCTAGCTCCATCTTTCACCTTGAGCTTCCATGGGGTTTTGAGGAGTTTTGAGATAGGGAGGGTTTTGAATTTAGGAGAAATGACTTTAAAATAGACTTTAAATGTTTAAATATACTTAAAATACCAAAAAAGACATAAAACATTCGTCAATGCACTTATTAGAACTAGGGGTGAATTTACCAACTCACCCCTAAGTTGGCAGAAAATTTTGCAGATTACAGTCACGTTTGACGCCCACAAACGACGGACTGTCAATTGAGTGACGCCCCGTCAATGGGGTCTGTCGTTTGTGACTGCAGCTCACCAACATGCAGAGCTTCAAGGCTTGGTCGACGCCCATGGTTGATGGGCCGTCAATCAGTTGACTGGCCGTCAACTTAGGTCGTCGTTTTCCACTGCCCAGGCAGCTTCAAGGCTAAGGATAGGGTCCTCCTCAAGGGCCCCTCGTGGGTCCTTGGGGGAGTTGTACCCGCATGTTTAAACCTCGAAACCCATGTTCAAACCCCTAGGGTCATCCCCACATGTTTCACACCTCAAAAGACACATCAAATTCACCCACAACACACAAAACGCACTAGCACCACATACAAGTCTAGTCTTCGAACGTCACAAACGTCCCTTGACGTTTGACTTCAAAACTCACTAACCCACCCATATAAAGCCATGACTCTTCATATAAACAAGTTACACACTGCCTCACACCAACACACACCGATTTAGACCATAAACACCACATAACCAACCATCAAAACAGATGAGAGGCTCTAGTTCACCTAGTTCATTTTTAGGGTCCTTACAAGGATTAAGAGAGGGACTTTATAGAGTTAAGCTCTAAGGCACGACTTAACAGTAATGAAAAAAGTGAAATTTCCTAAACATCTTATAGCCTCTCATTCATAAGTGTGACACGCTTCACACTTATGACCAAGACTCTACTAGAATGGCTTATAAGACATCATCCTATAATCATTCTAAACCTTGTGCTTTGATTACCAAGTTTGTCACGACCCAGGGGTATCCCCTAGATGTAACAAGGCACATAGAACCACGAAAGGTCCCATGTAAGCTACTTAGCATATCATAACGTAAGCAATAGAACAAGAAGAGTAAAAACCTATTTCAAGTCCATAAATTTCATAAAGGAATGCGGAAGTCTATACTTGTCTCACTTAGCCATCTATTACAATACTTGAATAAAAAAGAGTCACAACCCATACAACATAATACGAAAGGGAAATATAAGAAAAGAAACAACTAAATTTTAACATGCGTCCTCGAACCATGTGGACTCCCCTACAAGCTACGAGAAATGAAAAAATCCAAGCTTTTGCCACAATGTTGACCACATTGACAACCGGACCCTACACTTGGGGAAAATGTAGGAAAATATGGGTTAGTACAAAAATGCACTAAGTATGGTAGCCATGCACAAAAATCAGGAAAGCATGCTAAAAGGGACATTTTAGTTGAATGCATGCAATTTACCAAGTTAAAGCATCATTTTGAAGATAATGGAAAAGCATAAGTCATAAGCATACTAAACATATAGATTCTCATAACATAAGAGGAACATACCATAAATACCCTCAAAGAATACATATGCAATGCTTGAATAAGATCCCATCATCTTACCTATATTAAGTAAAGCTTCTTGTGTAACTATAGTTCATAATTCATTTTTTTGTTGATACTATTGTCATAATGGGAATAATCCTTAATCGACATAGACCATGTGAGCTAACCATGAAATCCGGTGTCTACCCCACGCTGATAAGGGGTTGTCCTACTGTCACGACCCAAGCCTAGGGCCTAGACGTGACATGGCGAATGAGGAACCCGAAGGAACCCCAAACAAGCCTCTCAAACTTGTCATCACACTTCATCGGTCGCGGAAGTACATTCAACATTAATTAACGGGAAATAGGG
>JAJOOE010019587.1:0-28280 GCA_036250405.1 Solanum raphanifolium | reverse complement strand
TCTAGTATTAATTTGATGTATCAAGTATCAATTTCATACATTATATTCAAAAACGTGTATCTCGGATACATAGTAAGTTGTAAGCATATACATAAATTTTGTGTATCTAAATATGGAATGTAATTGAAACAATCGAATTTAGGAACAACTCACGATGTTAGAGTATCTATCTTATCACTAATCCAAAAAAAAAGTAAAAAATTTCAAAATTCTTCCTTTTTTTTAGCATCTGAATTTTTTTCTCACAAATACATATAATTTTAGCTTAGATACATCAACTCTTAACTAGATACATGTACATATGATGTGTATCCAACATTGTTGTTGTTGCATATCTAATGATGTATTTATTATGTTAAGTAAAGCTTGGCGTAACTCTTCCCTCTTGATTGAGTCGTTCCTATACTTAGATCTATTCTCGGCTTGAATGTTAACGAATGAAGAGTCAGCCCCTACAATGAAAAACTCGTGAGTGAAAATAACAAATAGAAGTTGTTTGATTTAGTATAATATTGTTAATGTGTAGTACCTTTAACATGAATCATCTGATCTTGAGAATGACCAGCCATTAAAGTATTTGAGAAACAACAAAATCAAAAAATATAAAACCTAATTTGTAGAACTTTTTAAAATTGAACGTCAGAACATTATGAACTTTAACTCGGATACAAAATCAAGATACATGAAAATAATAGAAACAAATATATATGTATAATGTTGATTTGAACATGCAAATATGTATTTGAGAGGATGAAGGAAGAAAAAGGGAGAAAAAGGGAGAAGATGGAGGAAGAATGAGGGTTAGTGGACGTGGGGTGGGGAACAGATGGTGTGATTTATGTGATAAAAAATTTGAGTTGTTAATGTGGATCATTAATTAAGGAGATTAAATTTAAGATAATTATCCAATATCATATTTAAGGGATTTGTGTATCTAATTAAAAATTTTAAAATATATGGTACAAATATTAAAAGTGATAGCATATGTAATTGTTTTAAACATGAGATAAATATAATATATATGGTAGTGATGTATGCGTAGTTAGGCAGTTTTTCCTTTTTCTAACTATTTTGCAGTGTGATGTTTAATTAGAGGGAACAAAAATGGCCAGGCCCAATTTCACAAAAGTTCTGTAAAGGCCCAGTTAAGTAGCGTCTCACACATCTTAAACCCTAAAAACTCATTAACATCCGTCTCTGTATATCAGTGTGTTCTTCTCCATCTAGGGTTTGTTCATCAGATCGTGGTCGCAGACTCAAGAGCAAAAAATGGTATGCTCTCTGCCATGGTTACATTTTCTCTTTACTACTCATTTTTTTGAACTTGTGTTCACGTATTTTTCCTTTTTATTTCTGTAGGCTCCAAAGAAGGGTGTTGCAGTAGCATCAAAGAAGAAGCCGGAGAAGGCTAAGGTGGTGAATCCACTATTCGAGAAGCGACCAAAGCAGTTCGGTATCGGGGGAGCTCTGCCGCCAAAGAAGGATGTAACAAGGAATGTAAGATGGCCTCGGAATGTTACCCTACAAAGGAAGAAGAGGATTCTCAAGATGCGATTAAAGGTTCCTCCAGCTCTTAACCAGTTCACCAAAACCCTTGACAAGAACCTCGGTCAGTATACTCTCTTGCTGTAAATTTGTGAACAATTAGACAATTAATCCTGTATGTCCGATCCAGTGTATTTGCAACTGCTTCATTTCGATAATGGAGAATAAAGATTTTGCTTTTTTACAATGTAAAAGCTAAATCTCTGGCCTCTATATATTCATTCCACTCGATTTTGATTTTGTCCAGCTACTTCCTATTATTTTTTAGCTTTTATTTCAGTATGTTTTATGCTGCATGTTATCGATCAGAACTTTCATAGGAACTGGTGGCCTAATGAGTGGTATATGTTTGAACTATGCTTCGCTGTGTTGTATGTGAAACTATAACGTGTTTCCATATTTGTTTGAACTATGCCTCACTACGAACTTGAAGGCAGTTGAATGATCGGTTGTTTGTGCTTGATTGTGGATTCTTATGATTCCAATTTTGTCACATCTTGTTTAAATATTGTAAACACCTTGTCTTTTGCATATGTACTACATATTCGGGATCATTAACTATTGACGAACCCATATTTTAGTTTCATTAACCATGTGGCTGGCTAACTGAGCTATTATTGTCCCTTTTAGAATCCACTGCTGCAAAATTAAATATGATCTCGTGAAGAACTACTTTTTTTTGGGAGAGTAGATATAGCTTAGTAACTACTAATATAATATGATTGAATTATCATGCGACTGCTACCTTTTTTATTTTTACCATTATGTCTTCCCACTTCTTCAGTATACCAAAATTGATAGTATTGTTTATCAGATCACACCTCATCTTTTGTTTTGTTCTACTCTCATGAGATATCTTATTTCAGTGAGACTGAATTGAATGTTTTTGTTGCGTTTGAATGTGCAGCTACAAACCTTTTCAAGATGCTTCTTAAGTACAGGCCTGAGGACAAAGCTGCAAAGAAGGAGCGTCTTGTCAAAAGGGCTCAAGCTGAAGCTGAAGGAAAAACTCCCGAAACAAAGAAACCCATTATTGTGAAGTATGGGCTTAAGCACATCACTTACCTTATTGAGCAGGTTTGTTTTGGTCTTGCAAATTCTCTTCTACTTTCAAGCACATCTCTTTTCATCTATGTAGTAACTATTTTCCATTGATGTCTTTTCAGAACAAAGCTCAGTTAGTAGTGATTGCTCATGATGTGGACCCAATAGAGTTGGTTGTCTGGCTTCCTGCACTATGCAGAAAGATGGAAATTCCATACTGCATTGTGAAGGGGAAAGCACGTTTAGGATCGGTAAGTTATACTAAGTCTGTATTCTCAATGCTTCTAAACCTATGAGATACTGATATTGATGACTGTGCACAGATCGTGCATAAGAAAACTGCTTCAGCCTTGTGTTTGACAACCGTGAAGAATGAAGACAAAATGGAGTTCAGCAGAGTTTTGGAGGCAATTAAGGTATCTATATTAATGGCTAGTTTGGTTTGCATTTTGCCGTAAAGCCCTTCTAGGATTCCTGTTGATGCATGTTTACTTTTTCAGGCTAACTTCAACGACAAGTATGAAGAGAACAGGAAGAAGTGGGGCGGTGGTATCATGGGCTCTAAGTCACAGGCCAGGACCAAGGCCAAAGAAAGAGTTCTAGCCAAGGAAGCTGCCCAGAGATTGAACTAAGAGCTTGCTGTGATATATACACTGCAATTTAATTAGAGAGATGCTCTGCCAAGTTTTGTATTTGGTTCACATGCTTTACATTGTTAAAGATATCAAGTACCTTTATGTTTGCCTTGACAATGAATTATCAGACATTTTATTAAAATTTTTGTTTAGTATGTGTTTTTATGGCACCGAAATGGCGTTTTTATTTAAATTCCTACACTTCACTACAAGTTCTTTCTTGAAATAGTGCACTTAAATGGATGCTCCTCAAGCTCCATGATCTGAGTCTATACTGTGTCATGTAACACCACCAAAGTAAATGAAACTTTTAGAGTTGTTGGTAATCAGTTCAGAAGAAGTTGAGTACTTCAGGGCACAACCATAAAGAATTTTGAGTTTAATTAGCAACTTTACTTCCAAACACTTTCCCCAGAGTTTGCAATCACACTAATGAATCGAATATTAAGAAAAATATTTAGAGACAAGTAAAAGAACCTAATAAGCGGAGAAAAAGCTTTTCGAAAATCAAAGAAAGCAACAAAAAGTGATTCATAATTCACAATAATAGTCAATATATTTGAAATCCATCTTGAAGACAAAACAAAGAGTGAACCATTTGCAAAACATGGGGAAAAAAAATTAGGAGAAAATTTAATCTAAGGGCATAGCTTCAAATTTTAATTATATTTATAATCAGATTTTATTCCACATTGAATATGGCTATTTCTCAACTAATTTGCAAAGTGGCTATTATTTAAATAGATTGTCGGAATGGCTAGGTCGTGCTAATTTTTCTTATTAAAAGGAGTCCATGGCCCAAATCCATACAAATTCGCTTATGCCTTGTATAAGATAGGCTGTTTCTCCGGGTTTAGTCCTCCGGTCGCCGTCTCAAGCAAAAATGGTAAGCTCTTAGCCATGGTGAACTTCCATCTTCACATCTCATTTTTGGAATATGTATTCACATTTTTGTTTCTTTCTTTGCGGAAAATGTAGGCTCCAAAGAAGGGTGTTGCAGTAGCAGCAAAGAAGAAGCCAGAGAAGGCGAAGGTGGTGAATCCACTGTTCGAGAAGCGGCCAAAGCAGTTCGGTATCGGTGGAGCGCTTCCGCCGAAGAAGGATGTAACAAGGAATGTAAGATGGCCTCGGAATGTTACCCTACAAAGGAAGAAGAGGATTCTCAAGATGCGATTGAAGGTTCCTCCTGCTCTAAACCAGTTCACCAAAACCCTTGATAAGAATCTCGGTCAGTATACTACTATTATCCTAATTTCCTATTGCGATTTTGCTTAATTAGTTGCTGTATTTTTGTTAACAATTAGACAACCAATCATCTATGTCCAATCCACTGTATTTGCAGCTGCTTCATTGAGAATAATGATAATACTTTTTTACCTGGCCTGTACATTCATTTCACACTATTTTGTCGAGCTACTTATTATTACTATTTGTTTTAGCTTTTATGTAGGTATGTTTTATGCTGCATGTTATCAATGTGAACTTTTACCGGAACTGGTGTCATGAGTAGCAAAGAAATTATTAGGAATTGAGTATTTTATTGGAATTTGGAACTATAATGTGTTTCCATAGATGTTTGAACTATGCCTCACTTACTTGAAGACAATTGAATGAGTTGTTATTGTGCTTGGCTTGTGGATTCTTATAATTCCAATTATGTCACATCTCGGTGAAAGTTTGCTAAGGCTGCGTCTTTTGATGGACGAGCAATATGGATGACACCTCTAGGCTCACATCTCTGAAACTGTTGGCTGGCTTATTTTATTAGTTCATAACCAACTAACCAAGTGGCAGACTGAGCTATTATTGTCCCTTGTAGAAACTGTGAAGAATATTATTTTCCCTTTTAGAAGAAGCTTTTTTGGGGAGAAGTACAGTTAATTCAGAAACTACCACTGTTATATTTTGTTGGAATTCATCATGGAATAATACATTTTGCATATTTTTAGTTCTATACATTTGTGTTGTTTCTTTAAGGGGTGTTAGATTTGATTGTACCAAATCAGATAGTGATATTTGTTCAAGACAATTTTTTTCCAGCATGTTGGACTTTACTGTCTCTCTGCCTATAGAATCATGTTAGACTTTACTGTCTCTCTGCCTATAGAATCATGTTAGACTTTACTGTCTCTCTGCCTATAGAATCATGTTAGACTTTACTGTCTCTCTGCCTATAGAATCATGTTGGACTATAGGGAAATGATTAAGTTGTGGTCAGTGTATTTTTGTCTCTTCATTTCTTATTTCTCATTTTCTTTTGTAAAATGGACTTGTGCTTTTTTGTGGTTTTGGAAAGTAAAAATTTACTGGGACATTAATAATTGTTTGTTGCATTTGCTTTCACTGCTAACCTAACACCTGAAATTATCCTGAAAATCTATCGATCATTTTGTGGCAAAATACTTTGTTTTGGGAAAATGTTGTATTACCTTTTTGTGGTCATTCTTAAAAGGCTAAGCTGCTGCCATGTAACCATTATTTATCATCTCTCAACTCATTTTGTTTTGCTTTACTTGCATGAGTTATTTTATTTCAGTGATACTGATTTGAATTTTTTCCAACGTCTTTGCCCTCTGAATGCAGCTACAAACCTTTTCAAGATTCTTCTTAAGTACAGGCCTGAGGACAAAGCTGCAAAGAAGGAACGTCTTGTCAAAAGGGCTCAAGCTGAAGCCGAAGGAAAAACTCCTGAGACAAAGAAACCTATTATTGTGAAGTATGGGCTTAAGCACATCACTTATCTTATTGAGCAGGTTTGTTTCGTTCTTGCAAATTCTCTTCTACTTTCTCAAGCACATCTCTTTTGATCTTTCTAGTAACTATTTTCCATTGATGCCCTTTTAGAACAAAGCTCAGTTAGTAGTGATTGCTCATGATGTGGATCCAATAGAGTTGGTTGTCTGGCTTCCTGCACTTTGCAGAAAGATGGAAATTCCATACTGCATTGTGAAGGGGAAAGCACGTTTAGGATCGGTAAGTAATACTAAGTCTG
The DNA here is from genome assembly GCA_036250405.1 of Solanum raphanifolium. Classification (NCBI taxonomy): domain Eukaryota; kingdom Viridiplantae; phylum Streptophyta; class Magnoliopsida; order Solanales; family Solanaceae; genus Solanum; species Solanum raphanifolium. The sequence goes on along the minus strand of JAJOOE010019587.1, from coordinate 22,064 downwards.
TATTCTTAATGCTTCCCAACAGATTAAATACTGATATTGATAACTTTGCACAGATTGTGCATAAGAAAACCGCTTCAGCCTTGTGTTTGACAACCGTGAAGAATGAAGACAAAATGGAGTTTAGCAGAGTTTTGGAGGCAATCAAGGTATCTTTATTAGTGACTAGTTTAGTTTGCATTGCATTTTGCTATAAAGCTCTTCAAGGATTCCTCTTGATGCATGTTTACTTTTTCAGGCGAACTTCAATGACAAGTATGAAGAGAACAGGAAGAAGTGGGGTGGTGGTATCATGGGCTCCAAGTCACAGGCCAGGACCAAGGCCAAGGAGAGAGTTCTAGCTAAGGAAGCTGCCCAGAGATTGAACTAAGAGCTTGCTGTGATATTTACACTGCAATTGGATTAGAGAGCTGCTCTGCCAATTTTTGTGTTTGGTTCACATGCTTGACAATGTTAGAGACATTAGTTCGATATGTACCTTTATGTTTGCCATTAGCAGATTATTGCGCTTTAAACTTTATGAGAAGTTTTTGTTAGATATTTTGTGAGTGTCTACTACTTATTCTTCGCTAATCTAGTGGTTACTGTTGTCTACGAAATTCTGCTCTTGTATGTTGGTTTGGTTCATGATTCATCTCTGGTCTTTCCATTTATCTGTTACTTCGATATGGAGTATTAGATATGTCAGTTTGTTCAAATTTACGAAGATTCAAGAAAGAGTGATCTGTGTGCATTTAGCTCTACGATGTAGCACTGTGCATGTATGTCTTCTTGTTGATACGTAGTGTTAAAACTCACTTAGGATTTAAGTGCATATTCAATGCTATTATTAGGTGATGAGTCTCCTTTGTCTTTTGAGTTAATCTCCGTAAGCCAAAAGAGATGCACATTTAACATTATAGGGAATCCCATTTTGGCCGTCTCACCTTTTTTTTCATTTGGTGAGATTATTTGACTAGTTATCATATTAGATCTACAAAATGTTAAATTAAATTTCATTGTATAAGTTTGAAAATTGCAGCAGTAGAAAAGATGTAGAAGTGGCAAACTATATGTGGCTGTTGGAAGTGTTTATGTATGACACTTTTTAGCATATGTTTGGTGGACGAAGGAAAGGAATGACAGATGTTATCTAAGGCAAAAGCAATAGCATCCAAAAGTTTAATACCTTTTGTTTTTCAAATCTGAACGCATATCGGAATGATAATTCTTATGCCGACAACTTATATAGATGTAAAAAATCATTTTCTTATTATTTATATAGTGTAATTTTTCAATAAAAGTATCACCTTGCACCCCTCTGGCCCTTTTGACTCTGTATCTGACATACTTAGATATCACGATTATAAAAAGAGAGAAGTATTGGAAACACTCTTAAATTAGGCGTGAGTTATTAGTTTTATCGCGAAGCATTGACAGTCTTAAAAACACTCTTTATTTGACTAACGAAACATAAATACACTCCCAATCTTGCAACACTCACCAAATTTAGGGGTGTTTTCAATATTTCCCTCGACTTTTTATTAAGAACCCCATATTTCTACAAGAGTTTGAGACCATTGCTATATCGTGTGATAATCTGCGCCAAATTCACAGGTGTTTTAATAATTCTCTCTTAAAATGCACTTTGTATTTATTTGATTTTCTTCCTCTTGTCATTATCGTACTTCCCTTGTCTAATTTTTCATCCACAAATATACAAAGATATTTTTTTCCACTTGTCACCAAACCAAACACGTACCCATTACGACGTCGTTTGCTTCTTTTTTTCAATATCTTGATACACCCCTCACTCCCCTTCCTCCCTGTTGAATCAAGAACCCCAAATCCCCCGCAGCAGAAGTAAAGACTTTTGTGAAAGCTATTGATGGCGTGTACACCTATATTTAATTCTCTTTGAAAAACGTAAAACAAACCCAGAAGATAAGAATATCCACAAAGTTTATTGTTTCAATTTTATTCACATTTCAACCCCTTTTTTTCCTGTTCAACGAAACCTACATGATCCACCACCTACTGGGCCCAATTTTGTTTTTCTTTTGGCTTCGTTATCTGTGAATCAATTGTTTTGCTCTTTATATCTGTATTTGTGGATTTGGGTTGGTGTTAAATCGGATAATTGAAGGTTGAAACTTTAAAGTGAAGAAAGAGTGAGAAGGAGGAAGACACAAGATGGTTAATCAGATTGTATCAAAAATTGGTTCTTGGACTCGTAACAAGATCGTTGATCCTCTTTATCACATCCTCCAAAGGTAGCTAACGTTTACCCTTTTCCCCTTCTCTTTCTTATGGTCTATTCAGGGAGAAAAGAGTGCATTTTTCTAATTAGAACTAGCTTGGATTAGTAATAGCTTGTTTGGATGGTTGTTATGTATCATTTCATTGTGTATTTTGTTGTGTTGCATTTTGTATCCTTCTCCGTTTTATAATATCACTCACCAGCAATTTAAAGAAATGGTAAAGTAGAAGGTAATTAAATACTCCCTTTGTTTCAATTTGTTTGTCGGGTTGTGATTTGATTCAGAGTTTATGAAAGTAAATAAGTCTTTTTGAATCTTGTGGTTTTAAACTAAACATATGTAGAATGCACCAAAATGTCCTTTAATCGTGTGCTCTTAAATATGTTAGGTGGAAAGTTGGAAGTAAAGAGTTGCCAAAAAGGGAAAGAGACCCTCTTTTTGAAATTGAATAAAAGAAAAGTAAGTCAAATAAATTGAAACAGGGGGAGTAATAAATTAAGGGAAAGAAATAGGGTAATGAGCAATCACACAAAACCGGTTGTTACATAAAGTTTTACTTTTCATTGTTACATAACAACAAATTTAACAATATGATACAATAATATTTAAGTAGCAATCAAAACATACTTCCAAAGTAACAATAGGATACAATAAAACATGTAACAACCATCCAATCAAGCTGTAAGCTTTACCTTAGGTGAGTTTTTTGTAATCAAGTGTCTGATTAATATTCAATTACTAGTAATTTTCTAATGACAAGAATGCAAGTAAGAAGCTTTACTGATTTTTACAATGAATGGTTTTCTTGATTTGCTTTAAGGGGAGCAGAGCCAAAACTGTTGGCGTTCTCTGCGGCTCTCGGAATCACCTTTGGGGTATTTCCCATATGTGGTATGTTCTGTTAAGCTGGAATTAGTTCTTATAATCCCTGTTTTTGTAAATTCATTTTTACGGAAGCATTTCTTGTTTACTTTCTTAAGTTTGTGGTGTAATCTCTAACTATGCAGCCAAATCATATATTCCTAGGACATAATTTTATGACAAAATAGAAGGTTCTCTTGACTGTAATTCAGTTATTTAATCAATGTGTTAAGAAAAGTGGGAGTGTTGAATTGCAGGTAGATGACAAAGGTAGAGGAATTATTAATAAGTCAAATCAGTGAAGTTTCTTTTAATGAAGTAGAAATGGCTTGAACCTTGCAAAATCAGAATGCTAATGAAATACTATATTATAAAATGGTAATTTGATAGCCTCCTCATAGATAATCTTCCAAACACTTCTGGGAGACTTCATCGTTACTGGTTTCAACATGTTTTACGGACTTTTGGGATTGTAGAAGTGAATCTAATGATTGGGATAAAAACCGACATGCTTGTACATATTACAACTTATTGAACTTCTACGTGGATTTGGAATTAATGGTCCTATGAATTGGTCAGCAATTGATTAATTGCCATTCAATGTCATTTTAAGAGCACCCATATGCATAGGCTTGATGTTTGAATTATCTTCCTTCAAAGTTCAAAGAGGTTTTTTTTTTTTGGGACATGCTGTGGAACTAATATGCTGTCTGGAGCAAAGCCAGCTTTTGTACTTATTCCTTTGGTATCAGTTTGGTTAGCTTGAATATCATCATCTAGAAACGTAAGTGTAAATTTATGTTTTTACTTCTTTTTAATGGTTATATGATGGAAATGTTCTTAGTTGATGAAGTATCTAGGTTTTCTTTCCCAAGAAGCCGACACAACTATGTATTGAGAAAGAGACAGCTGTTCAATATCTTCCTCTTGACTATGAACAACTCCCGCAGGGGGTGCGTATAGTTGTTTTTCTCCTGCCCCAAGTTTGTCTCTAGTTTTGAAATCCATGCAGTTGACCATCACCTCCTTTGGCTTGCTTCAATCTGAGACAGATCTTCAGTAAATTGTGAAGCTTTGAACCCCATATTCCTGATATATCTCTTCCACCTTCTTCCTCTTTCAGAAAATCTGCAATGTGCCCTCCACCTTTGATACTCATAAAAGTTTGCTGAACCACCCTTCTGATCATCAATTCTGATTTAGCTCTCAAACCTTTTCCTTTGTTCAATGATCATGTGGCACACCCTGCATGTGCTGCGTTGTTTAACTACCTTAAATTCTCTGTGGGATGAAGAAGGTCCATCTCTGCATTATCAAACTAAGTCCATCTATGCATTATCAAACTGAATCATGTAATTTAGAAGATTTGATTGCACTTCACGTAGCCATAGATATGCTTATGTTGCAGCGCAACGGCAACCATATGTGGACTTATTGGCAACCATAATGCTGCTGAAATTTTTAGACAGATCTATGTGTGTGTGATGAGAAACGTGGTAGGTAATAATTACCATATACATGTAAATTGATGTAGACTGTGTTTACAGACTTTTTTAAACTAAAAAATGATAATCTGCAGTTCAATTTTTTGTTGCTAGCTAGAAATATTTGGGTGAGTTGACTTCTGGCTTGATTAAATCCTATTGAATTTTGCTAAGCAAGTACAACTTATGCGCAATCTATTTTTCTCAACAGGTGTCACAGTATTCCTATGTGGGATCGCTATTGCATTGTTGGGATCGTATTGTCATGCTCCTACGATGATGTTGGCTAACTTCATTGCTACTCCTATTGAGTTGAGGTATTAGCTCAGTTGTTTGATTGTTTTGCTGTTACTACTAGAGCCCTGATCTTTTCCCCAAAGACTATTCTCATTGTGCCCCCTACCTGGTCCAAGATCTCTTTTGTAGTTAGACATGTGTATTATAAAATAGGGATTCTTGTTATCAGTTTAACATCTATTTCTGCCATAGTTATTAGTATTTCACATGCTTCTTGTCACCCACTTTTATGCTAGGATTTGTAGAACAATATCTGTGGGTTGTGAGAAGTGGGAAACATACAAGGATGTGGCATCATGTTCTGCTTTTGGTTATTAGCATCAATGCTATGCGTTTGTTAATCTGTGGTCCCACATGATTTTAAGTTTTTTCAATTGCAGAATGCCTCCATTTGGACATAATATATGTGGGTATCTTTTTCCCTTTCATCATTAAACTGTGTCAGAAAGGAGCAATTTCTCTCTTTATTTTTTATTTTTGGGCCAGGGGTAGGGAGTTGGGGGGGGGGGGGATAGGGTTCTCTTATGTTCAAACTTTGTATTGAGAAGAAGCTTCAAAAAGGTGTGATTTCTTTTCATTTTGCAATCCCATGATTTGCAACCATACAGCTTTTTGTGTGCAAGTAAATGTCCTTATGCTCCAGGAATCATTGCATACTTTCCGGTTTAATAGTGTACTTGAAATGACAATGAAGAGGTTTCAGGTTAACAAAAACTATTGAATAAATAAATACATTTCAAGTCTTAAAAAATCATGAGTTTGAGAATTTAACTTAGGTAATTGAGAAGCTATGCTTTGGTGAAAAATGTACAACCCTATTTTGTGTTGGGGGGTGTCGACTGTTGGGCCTGAATTTTCTTCACCATTACGTTTTAGGAATAACATCAATTAGTTCTTCGCAAGGGTTTGAATATGATGCTTTATCCAGCTGGGTAGGTTAGTGTGCCCATCGTAATCTGCCTGTGTGGTAGATGATGTTTGCTTTGAGGTGAGGAAAGATTGTTGTGTTGCTTTGTGTTCAATAAAGCAAGTAAGAGGGTAGTCCCAGCGAGGTTACACTGTGATCTGTCACTCTTTAGTTTAAGCTCTATTATGTCAGGCTTTCAACGTCTCAGTGAACTGGTAATTTCATTTATGCTTAAGTCCTCACTTAGTGCTCTGCCTTCCACTTTGCAGTCTGATGATTCCATTTCTACGCCTAGGCGAGTTTATCACTGGTGGACCTCATTTTCCTTTGACTGCTGATGCACTAAAAAAGGTCTTCTCTGGTGAGGCTTCAAAGGAAGTCTTGCTCAGCATTTTCCGTGCGGTAAGTGAAGAAGTTTTTGCATCCGAGCATCTCTTCCTTCCTTTCTTTCTTATATCAGTATCATCTTCTCTGGTGAGGCTTCAAAGGAAGTTTTGCCGGGATTCTTTATTCCATTTATACTACATGCTGCATTATAAGTACCAAAAGAAGAAGAAAAGGCATTTTTCTGTTATCCATTCTTTTTGGTTGGATTCAACTTAGTCATTCTTTGAAGTTCTGTAAAGCATCCATTTCCTTCATCCTGAATACTTATCGAAGAGTCGCATGTTATGCATGGATGTGTGAAATATGTATTTATGACTTGATGGTGCGCAAAATTTCATATTTTTACTATGTGTACAGTTTTTACATATCTATCTCTGCATGATGGATTATTTTTCTGTCAATTGCTAAAACTGATGCTGTTGTAAGCTCGTCGAAACTTATGCTCCTTTTCTTCTTCTTCACATTCTTTAACTGACTTTTAGCAATGAATTTTGGACAACTTTTTCAGATGTTGGGCTGGCTTGTTGCTGTACCATTCATCATAGCAGGACTTTATATAGTGTTTCTGCCATGTTTTACGATCTTGGTTCGTAAGTTCAGTACCCATCCTCCAAGCCCGAAGACTCTTCTCCAACCCCTTACAGAAGTCAGTGTTAAAGCCAGGGATGCATGATTGATAATTGTAGTTTAAATGTGTTAAAAAATTTCTGCTAATACTTATTGCTTGTGAATAGGAATTGGGGGAGTCTAGCAGTTCTGTACTTGTATGAAGTTCAATATTTTTCCCAAAGTTCTTCGCTTGCTCATGAACTCGCAGCTTCGCCAGAAGTGATGAGGGGGGGAACTAGGGAAGGCCGGTGACTACATGAGGTGGGGAAGCTTTACCCCTGTATCTCTTTATATAGTCAACGGGTTTAACTGAATCCATCATTTTCGACATAGAGCACATACATCGTGTGTGTGAAATAGCTTAGTTAAAGAAGTAGTACTAAATTCTTAACCTAACTTCTGAAGTGTAATGGTTTCCATGGTAAGTTCCTATAGGTTGAACTCGTTAAATTTAAATCATGGACTTGCATCTGCCTATAGGTACGTCTATCTATCGTCTTTGTCATGTAACCAACTAGTTCTATACTTGATAACAATGTTATGAAACATAAATTAGTACATGTATTAAATTTAAATCCTATTGGTTGAACTCGTTAAATTTAAATCAAATCATGGATTCACGTTTTCTTAGAGGCACATGCTCTCATTGTGTTTGTCATGTAAACAAATCACATTGTTATGAAACATTAATTAGTAGATGTGTGAAATAAGTTGTTGTATTTATTGCCCTCTATTCACATCATGACATTCACACGAAGTTAATACCCAAAGGCAGATGGAACTTGTATACTATGAGGTCATCCACCCACTGAATTCAGTATTTTCGATACGTAACATAGATATATAGATATATAGTGAAATTCATATCTCAATAGTATTGCTCTACTTGTATTTACCAGTTAAGCATATGAGTTTAAGTTTTTATGTATTAATAAGTAAAACATATTTATATGGTAATTAGGTCACTCATGGATTAATTTGGAGTATTGGGTCAAACTAATTAATGTTATGTGAGAATTTAGACAAAGAATTTTTTAACCTTTTTTGAAATAAAGTTTACATGTTTAAACTAAATTAAAAGTACTATAAGTTGTAATAAAGTATTTGATTAAATTATGATTTTTATTTTTATTTTTAGAAAGCATGTCCAAATAATACAAATTGAAACAAAGTAATATGACTTGAATCCAAAAAAAATTCCTATTGCAACATATAGAAGACAATGGAGTGAACCAAACTATTAATTCCAACTAATATTAGAGAAAAACTTGCAAAACTTAACCCTAACTTTCACTAGAGAAAATAGAAAATCACTAATAAGTGCTAATTAACACTAATCAAGATGAATAAGTGTTAATTAACACTAATCAAGATGAGAAAAAAAAAATCCTAGTCTATATTGGTGTAATGTCTTCTCTCCTTAGTGAGCAAAATTTGATAGCTAATAAATCCTTTCACCCTATTTTCAACGCCATCAAGTTTCACCAATTCAACGACCCCCTCTCTCTTACATTGTACACCTGGCACTATAATTGTAGCCCTTCCTACCACTTTTTCACCCGTAGAAGTTCCTGGATCGTTATAGCAATTTTCGCGAACCACCATCAACTTTAATTCCTGATTGACAGGATAATTTTTAAAACATATTTCAATTACCTCATTCCACACTGGTGCCGGTGTCCCTATTCCCCTGCTAGTCTTGAATTCTCTTCCGCTCTCATCGTTCACGATCACACGATAAATATTCGAAGAATATGGGAAAGTATCGTTCACTAGAATAATACTCCAAGCTTTTTTTATTAATAGCTTCATTACGTACACTTCTTCCCAATTATTGTTATTGTAGTAAAAATTGTTCATGGATCTCCTTGAACGGTTGAAATTTCTTAGTGAAAAATCCATCAGACAAGAGACAAGAAGTGAAATTTGTTTAGGTTTTTAGTTGTATATATAGTATGGACTCTTAAATAGAAGGCGTAATGTATAAACGTACCCTTTAATTTGGCCTTAACTGATATTTATGCCTTTTAACTTTAGGTGTACGCAAATAGATACTTAAACTTATATAAAATTAAGCAAATAGACACATTTGTTGTAAATGGTGTCCTACATGGCAATTTTGTGTCCAACGTGGCGTTCTGCCAAGTAGGACGTGTGTATCTACTTGTTCAATTTTATACAAGTTTAAACATCTACTTGTCTACATCCAAAGTTGGAGGGTGTAATATCACAGAAAAAGTCAAGTTAAAAGGTATATTTATGTATTATGCCTATTTTTCTAGTTTTAGTCCAACTATAAATCAATTAAGGTAATCTAGCATTAAAAATAAAAGTTTAAAGATAGAAATATGTGCGTGGGGAATTAAATAGAGCTAATGATGCAGGAAATACGGTAATAAAGTCCTAGAAATACCAAAACTAAATATAAGTTCAACATTAAAGCGACATTTATTAAAATAAAAATTATGGGGAGAGTATTATATAAATATTAAATAATTTAATTTTTCAACTCACTTATAATTTGAATAAAAGAAAATAATTCTACAAAAATCTTCGATATTATTTTTAAGTAATACAATTTATTCAAATGACCTTATATAGAGATTTTTTCGTGTTATATTTAAGTGATACAACGAGGTCTTAATTATTATTTTTTTGGAACAAGAAGTTGAGATTTATGGCAATAAGGTTTATTCTGTCCTAAATTAGCATATACCCACCCCACCTCATCCCCACCCACCCCTTTATTTATTTTTAATATTATTTTTTTGCTTCTTAAGTACTATTTTTAATCAAGGTTTAACATGGCCAGCTGTCTACAGATTTCTTGTTTTTTCGTACTATATAGTATATTCGTATACGTTTTATCACCGTGTTTGTTTATTGAGTTATATTTATTACTTGAGGAGAATGGACACTTCTAGTAAATTGGAAGTCAAACAAATTAAAATTCTTTGTAATCTATTTCTTTTATATTTGCTATTTTACTCTTTAAAACATTTTTTTCCCGATAAGTGATGAAACGATCAAAACATAAGTTACCGTCTATGACCTTAAAAGATTACAACAACATACTCATACTCAACGTAATTCCACAGTCTGAAGAGAGGGTATGATATAGACCGATTTTGTTCATATCTTTTAGGGTACAAATGTTGTTTCTGAAAGAATTTCAGCTCAAAAGAAAAGTATCTGACGTAAGATTGTAAGAAAAAAAGACAATAAAATAACAAAATACAAAACAATTGCAACAATAAATATCGATACACTACGCGATAAAATATTACTACTGTAAAAGGACAAGGGGAGAGGAGGAGGTTAACCCACTCCCTCTCCTCCCTCACAAAACGGATAACACTCAATTATCTATTAACTTTATCATTTGAATATTAAAAAAAAAGTTTCTTATTTGTTATTGTCATATATCTCTTTGTCTAAAACGAGAAATCTCTTACAAAAAAAACACACATTATTTTATTAAACTAAAAATAAATGTAAATAGATACAAAACTAATTAGCATGTTGAATGTTAATGAGATTCTAAAACTCGAGAATGTGTAAGTTTCTGAAAAGAAAAAGTTAATTATAAATTATAATGGATAGATATTAAAATATATGTTGATCACGTTGTGGATTTTGACTCACCCTTAATTTTTTTGCAATTTGCAATAACAAATTCATCAACTAATTAAGAAAATCAGTTTTATTATACTAAGTCATTTTTTTGGCTAAATTTAATACTATTAAATTGCAATACATATTAAACAATGTTAAGTCGCCGCATATAACCGTAGAAGCACGATGAAACCTTCCCTATGTCCATTATTTTTTCAAGTTTGCAGAAATGTTACTAGTAGTTTCCCTTCATCTTTTAATTAACTTTAATATCTTGTCGAGCTTATCCTTTGAATTTTTAAAAATATTTATTCTATCAGTATATATAAAAGAGAAGATCAATTAAAAAATAGATTTCCTGGATCTAGGTACGTAAAATGGTATATTTGGTTTCATACATAGAAATCGAGTTAAAATTTGAAGTTTATGAATTTGAAACTTAAGTCTTCTGAATTAATAATTTGTACATATTCCATGAACGAGATGCATGAATGCCTTAATGTGGAGGGGTAGAGGTTGGTAATGGATGAGTACAAGAGATGTATGTAGAGAGGCATGCAGTTAGGTTGAAGAGGCCATATTGAGGAGAGATGAATAAACATGATATGACGCAACTTTAGCTTCTTATTGATGCCATGCATGAGCTTAAATACGAGGTTACGAAGATCAGGGCACAAATTATGGTAGACTTCTTCACTTTCGCCCCGTTTTTTTTCCGAACTGCTTTGTAATTTTCTTACTTGACCGGAGGATCTATTGGAATGTGGAAACAACCTATCTAGATAGGAGTAAGATTTGTGTACACACTACCCTCCCCAAATTTACTTGTGGAATTACACTAGATATGTTGTTGTTGAAAATATTTAATAACAATTACAAAATTTGAACCAAAATTACTGAATCCAACGAACTCGTAAGTCGTAACCTCGTTATACGTTAAACTCTTAAGTATGAAAGCAACATAACCTCTAATTCTTTTCTTTTTTTGATTTTCTATTCGATGTTCAATACATGAGTTGAAGTCATTAATTTCACTCATGCATTGCAAAGTCTATTTCTAAAAACGACACTCCCAACAGGTCTTTTTAAAGCTCTAATTCCAACAAAGGCCAATACATGCATGTAGGTATATAGCCTCTAACTCTAACAAAGGCCAATACATGTATATACCTTTACCCCTTTTCATACATAACCTCTAATTATGTGTTGGTATATTGGAAGCATATTCTGTTTTCTTGTTAGTTCTTTTTGGGAAACCCTAACCCCAGAAGGCAAAATTGGAAAGGACAAGGGTCACTAAAGGGAGTTATATGCATGTTTGGCCTTTTGTGGGAATAAATATATAGTTTTATTATATATTTATTGTTCTTAAATTCACGTTAGATTATATTAGGGATATGTATATTTGATCAAGTCAACCAAATCTAGTATGATATTTCATAATTAATACTAAAGTTTATCTTGTTTGCAGATATAAGTCAATATTCCAATGCAACGACCAGAGTTGATACAAATGTTAAAATTATAATTGACGTGCTAGCTGTATATATATGGAACAATTTTGAATTTTATATGTATTCTAACCGTAAAATGTTAGAAATCAGTCAATTTAGACGATTTCTTTTATCGAAAATCCTTTAAAAATATACTCGTTTGATGAACTTTTTATCAGAAAATCTTAAATTTCTGATGAACGATTGTAATCGACTTTTTAGTAGTGATAAAACGAGATCGATAGAAGAAATAGAACTTCATGATGTAAGTACAGATATGGTATTTTAGATTTGGCTTGTTTTTTTATTATTCTTAAATTAAAATAGATTATCGATCTATATGTTTGCTAGTCAACTAATTAATATGGAATACTATGATACACATTTTATAATTAACCATATTACGTTTATCGGTTTTCCTACCAATAAATTCATTCCAATGCAACGTGGAGCACGAAACTCTGAGCAAAAACAAATAATTAAGTCCCTTTCCATCAAGTTATCACAACATATTAGTTACAATGAAGATATTTGAGATTCATTTTTATCTTTATAAAATAATTATCTACCTATCAATTTAGGGTGCATTGGATATTTAGAACTTAGAAGAGTTATAATGATAGTAACTCAAAGAATTATATGATGAAGGGTGGTTAGATACAGTGGCGGATCCACGATTTTCATTCAGAGGATTTGAAAAGAATGATTTAAAAAAGTGGGCGACAAAAAATAAGATTAATTTTAAGTTACTAAATTTTAACTCGCTTTGTCAGATTCCATCCTACTTATGTTCTGCTTCATTGAGCCTATTTTTTAAATTGTAGCTTCTTTTCAAAAGTTGAAAATGCAACTTCTCAAAAAACACTTTTAAAATTTTTGGCCAAACACAAATTAGATCTCTAATATTAATGGGATAAAAATTATACGGTGACGATTCGAACATTTTGAAACTGCGACCTAGGGGAAATACGAATAGGCTTCTAGTTCAAAATCTCCCCTGGTTAGATGGTGATGATTCGAACATTTTTCAATAGAAAATTACACGAAGTAATAAATTAAGAAATACTATTTAGATGATATATATAATTCAATCTTTAACGTTTTTAGAAATGACTGACTTTGCCACTTAACAAAGTGTACATAATGGTTAAGAAAATAATTAAACAAGGGATATTATGAGACAACAAAAATAAAAGCAATAATAGTGGAAAAAACATAATACATGCACAATTTTACATTGAAACATCGAGGAAAAGAAAATCTACGACCAGTCACTAACTCTTATTAGTTCTAAATGAAAGATGATACAAGATCACAAATACACTAATTCGATTAAGTTTATATAAGCTGTGAAATATTAAAGAAAATCATGCATTGTCTTATTAGAAATATTTAATTTTCATAATGTGAACTACTATTTCGTGTGGGAAAAATATCCTAAGGTCTAATTCCCACCTAACAAATTAAATTCATATTTGTCAAGATATTTTTCATGCATCAATTAGTTTATTTTGTAGATGTCTTAATTGAAGATCAATATTTTGTAATTTGTATAATTAATATACAAGGGACCATTAACCTACATTCTACTCTCAAACACATGTACACTAGAGGGGAAAAAGACAAGTTATTAAAGGATAAGTATAACAACAACCCTTTTTGGAATAATTAAATAAGTAAAATGTGGACAACATGTGTGTGAACTTGATCTTAATTAAATAAGCTTGTTGCTAATTAATGGTTTTTGTCTAATTGACACATTAATTAATCTTAGAGTTTGACCATGGTGGATGGTAAAACATATCTAGAAGAAAATCTTGCTTAGCTTTATATGGCTATTATTTAAATAAATAAACTGTTTGAGAAAGTAATTAATAGTAATTTGGCGAGCATAATACGTACGTTGATTACATGTTTGAAAAAGATAATCTTATCAATATCCATAAATTCAGAACAAATTGTAAGAAAAAATATGTTATTTAATTTCTGAGACTAATTAAAGAAAAAATTATATGGATAAAAAAAATATACAGTTGAGTTTCGTAATTACGTTCTAAATTATAGTAACTATTTATAAATTTTCTCCCAATAAATAATTTTTGAAAAATATCTAAATCTACTCAATTACTATATGAAATATATTACTTATTTTTTTAGCAGTTATCAATCCTTTACTTATGACGGTTCAGATTCATTTGAAGGAACTATATTTAATAAGTAAAGTTTAGTATTTAAATTTTAATTGCCTTAGAAATAATTTTTAGAGCAACTTTCATAAATAACAATTATAAAAATCATATTTGTATGTTATAGCTATGGTTTGCATAATTGAGCTCCATAGCAAATTTTATGTTTGTTATGGAGCTTTTGATTTGTATAATTCGCTACAAACATCCAATTTCATACAAATTGCTCAATTTTGTATAAATTCATTTATACATTGTAATTTGTATAATAAGATCTGTATTTATATAATTATAAGTGTATAGGACGAAAATATATGTATTTGTATTCGTATATACACTTTTCTCTCGCTTTATACAAACACAAACGCATTTTATACCGAAATGTATAAAATGGATAATTGTATACCGAATCAGATGGCAAAAAAATGGGATGTTTGCTGCGAATTACAAATAAAATAAACTATGACTATAACATTTAATTTGAATTAATAATTTGCTATTTCATACAATTTTTCCTAATTTTTATCATATGTGTCTGAAACTGAAATCATAAATATGATAGTTTACATTTTAGACCTAGGCTCTGCAAACCCTAACTTTAGATCTTTATGTTTGAAATTAGATCGAGTTTGATTGCAATTTATATTCAACCATGATATTAATTTGAAGTTAGGCTACGACAAAGCCTAACTTCATACCAAAGGAAGTTAGGTTTTTTTATTTTATGAAAGAGAAAACGAGGAAGGAAAAATAATTGAAATTAAAACTCTTTTTAAATTATAGTATATCTTCTAACTGAAAATAGAAAACATAGAAATCAAAACTCTTTTTAGATAAATGCATAGAGAATTCAAAAATACATCAAACAATTTGTACATTTAAGCCATCCCATACAAGTACTTGTAAGGAGGAGGAGCAACAAAGCATACAAGGCTTGAAGTTTGTCCCTAGTTAAATTTTAAATAGTGTGCTAAAATCAAATTATTCATATTTTAAAATTAGAATTTTAAGTTCTATACTGATAAATATAAGGAACCCCTAAAATTACAAATCCAATATTTTAAAAAGTTTTACTAATAAATATATTTTGGACCATCTAATAACAAATCATACATGGTGTATACTTCTTCTATTACCAAATCATACCAAATTAGTTTGATATGATACCTAATTAAACCCAAAACCTAAACTTCTTCTATTTTATATTAGCTGAATTTATGAGGCAATACATATTTATGAAAACAAACATCCAAGGACATAATTTAAATCATATTTTTCATTATTGTCCTTTGTGAAATCATGCATATAACTTTATAAGTATTCTAAAAAATATCAAACTTTATTAAAAGAAAGCACAAATATGGAAAAAAAAAATTCAAATATCCATCTTAAAGTTTGAACAATTCAATTATTTTGAACGATAAAAAAAATCCCAAAAATTTAGTTACAATATATCATAGAAAGAGTATTATATGATCAAAGTTTTCAATACCATACCACCAGGGCCGACTCTATGCTTTGGGAAAAAAAGGCTTTTGCCTTTTGGGGGCCCCAAATTTATATCAAGAATAAATTATGTGTTAAAATTTTTATAGAAAAAAATTGATTGTTTATTATAAAAAGTATATTATTTTACCCACTTTAGCATTTTTTGTACTTTGTTAAAAATAACAATTAGTAGTGAAAGGTGTTGAACGAAGTGAATTATAAATTCTTTTTTATTTCTTTTTAAATTTTAGTTTCAAGCTTTACTACAAACATATTAAAATAGGGTATAACAAGTCATCAACTTTTTGAGTCAAATTCTATAGTTCTAACTCTTATCTTTATTTAATATTTGTCAACTTATTACTAATATAATTATGTTAAACAATTCATATAATAATTGCCTCACTGAAAGGATGTTTTTCAATGTTGAATTGGTAAAATCTTACCTAAAACTAATAATTGAAAAAACAATATTAAATACTAATAATTTTCATCTAAATACTGTAAGAAAAATAATTTTTGAATAAATACACATATAAAATTTATTTATATTTTAGATCTCAAATTAAAATTTTGCTTTAGACCCTCAATGACATTGAGCCGCCCCTCCATACCACACCACTATACCGAGCCGATCATCAAACTAAATTTTGGGAAGGAAAATGCTTTATTTTTGTCCATGTATGTAATTAGGCCCCACATATTACTACTTCCCAATTTCCAATTCCAGATTTTCTTGCATTTAAGGACTCTCACCTTCTATTTAACTGCGCAAATCCTTCCAACAAATCGTCCAAATCCATCTCTCTCTCTCTTCTTTATCCTTTTTTTTCCCTCTCTTCTTACCTTCTCTAAAATTGATAAAGATTCCATTTTTTCATGTGGGTGTTGTTCAAATTGTGTTAAAATTGAATAATATTAACCGCCATTGTTATTGATTGCGATGTCTCTTACTGGAAAAGGCTACCCAGATCCACATCAAGAAAGCAGTAATAATTATCATAATACTAATAATGCATCATCTAATTGTTGCTCAGAAGCTTTAGCTCAATTGAAGCTTTATCAAGCTTTCATCTTTTCAGTCCCTATTTTGTTTGCTTTTATACTCTTACTGTTATTCTACTTATTTTATCTTCGTCGTCAGAGAGTCGATTGGTCCTCACTGCGGATGAGGACATCCACGTTGCACACTGCTAATGAATCTGATGAACTCTCAAGGGTATGTTAAAAGAAACAATTTTTTTTTATTTTATTTTTTTGAATTTTCTAAGATTTAAAATCTTATTATTTTTGGGGTTTTGTTGATTGTGGTTTTACCAGTGTGAAATGGGATTGAAGAAGGAAGTGAGGGAGATGTTGCCTATTATTGTCTTCAAGGAGAGTTTCTCTGTCAAAGATACTCAGTAAGTTTGCCCTCTTTAATTTTTCTTATGTAATGAATCAACAGATCTGAAATTTAGAGTAATGGGTTATGATAAATGCAATTTATGATCTTTCTAAGTTGGTAGGATGATGGAATGAGTTGAATTTATATGGAGAACTGAGGATTTATATAGTCGACCCCGACCCTGATCCTGATCCCAACTTGTTTGGGACTAAGGCATAGTTGTTGTTGTTGTATACACCTTTTAAGTTCTTTTATACATGATTCGAGCCGACATTAGTGAGATGGCTAAATTGGTCATACAAAAGTGTGATCTTTCCGTATGTCTCAACATTTCTCGGCTTCTTGGAGTCATCTGAAGACAAAAATATGTGATGCAATGTTGTTTGATTTTTCAATACAACCTGTAGTAGATTAGATGTAGAATCCAGCCTGCAATTGTGGTAGATTGGGAATATAGATTGTTCTCTTTGAGAGTTTCGTGGGAGGTGTTAGACTATCCGCTGATATTCTCCAAGATATAGCTGGTTGAGAATCATAAACTACAATATATGGTACAAGTGTAATCAGGATAAAGGGGTGTAGCATCAGTATTGGAGTCTCAAATTGTAATAAATGCCAACTAATATCACTAGATCTTACATCTCCCAAATCAATGAGCCCCTTCCCTATTTGCTCTATTTGTATGAGAAGTGAGCTATGTCAAGTTCATGAGTGTCATGGCATAGGGGGATTCAGGTATAATCTTATCTAAAAGTAAAAACAACTAGTCGGACATAGGGGGATTCAAGATTTGAACTTTATGGATTTGAGTTCGAGATTCTACCTTAACTCTATGATTTATGGGGTTCGGCATCAACTATTTGTTCTTATTGAGTGAAATATATTAACACATATACAGGGTTCAAGCCGAAACTACTCTGTCAAAGGATTAAGCCATAATGTCTTTTTACACTATTTGCTCAATCTACACATCTTCAGTGTTTTAGCCTGGAAAAGTTTTCTAAATCCATGATAGCATCTGCAGTAACTTTGGCAGTGATATTAGACACATCTGCGATGTGGAAATTCAGAATGTAATATTGAGATATGAAATGAAACCTCACACTTCTAGATACATGAAAACATACCATTTGTATCCAAATTCTATTTCAAAGATCTGCAGATGTGGAAATACAGAATGTAATCTTGAGATATGAATGAAACCTCACATTTATAGATACATGAAAACATACCATTTGTATCCAAATTCTATTACAAAGATCTGCTAGAATGATACATCTCAAATTCCTCGGACTTCTTGAGCCGTTATTCTTCTCACACTGAAGGTGTATTTGGAAAAATAGTACCATAAATATTCCCCATCAATAATTAGTGATTTCAGTAGATTTTGCACAAACAGTGATGTGTGGATCCTCAGATAGTTGAAAATTTGTCGAAATATTTAAGTGATCCTCAATGAATATCATTGCTGAATCTAAAAAAAATATAGCTAAAAGAAGTCAATCTGTCATCATGTAAAAATGGGACCGTGTCCCTTAAAAATTAAAATGCACTATAATGAATAGCCTTTCATATTTCTGAGATTTGGTTCTAGACATTTGCTGCTTCACCCTTCATGTTCTTGTACTTGCAGCATATTTCATTTTTGGTCCTTAAAACCAGGATATCCCCACACCTTGAGTAATTCTGATGGTGGTTTCTATAGCAACTAGCAATTGTTGCTGGGAAATGCAAACACCATTTACTTTTCTATTATGAAATTCAAACCCATGTTGGAGATAACAGAAAACAGCTATTTATTTTTGGATATTAAGAAATGTCAGTTTGAAATTCTTCTTATTGACAAACTCTTTCAAGGTATGATCTATAATTGCGCATCAATTTGCGAAGTTGTTTTCTTATTTATAAATTTGCCATCACCTTAGGCATGGTACCTTTTGGTGTAAGGTACTGGCAATACCGCTTCTTAGTCCATTCATCAATTTGCAAAATACAAAGAGAAGAGGGGGACATAGGACCTTGCCTCCAAAAGACGTACACAAGCCAGTTACATACCGTCCTCAAAAAAGAAAGAGACTTATCTATACAAGAACTCTTTCATTACTAACTTATTTAGATCAACTTACAGAAATGTAAGCCTTGTCAAACCTTCTCCTTATCCTAGGCAATTGCTACTTATCAAGTTGAAATGGTCCCTTCATCCTTTCAGAAGATGTTGAAAAGAGTAATAGTAGGGTACTATATCCATTTGTAGAGGCCAATTTGGCAAGAAGATCAGCTACTTGATTAGCTTCTCTTAATTTAACTTTCTTCGCTAATTTAGTTCATTTGTTCACAACCAATGACAAATGAAATAAATGTTTTATATAGAATGCACATTTAGATTCACGTATTGTGAAGAAAACAGAAGGTTTAACAGACATGCATCCTAGAGACAAAACTCAAATATTTAAACATTGTTTTCTAATGAAGTTTGATCTTTCCTGGACAGATGTTCAGTGTGCTTAGGGGATTACCTAGCAGATGATAAGCTTCAACAAATACCTGCTTGTGGGCACACATTTCACATGGTTTGCATTGACCTCTGGCTAGCCGCCCACAACACCTGCCCCCTCTGCCGCCAATCAATCCTTGCTCCAACTAATGCTTGCACTGAAACACCTGATACGAGCTCAGAAACTACTGAGAGTACTTCTAGTGAACAAGATGCTGATGAAACATCTCACCAAAGCAGCTCTGAGTGTTGTGGGGATCCTCAAGTAGGTCAATCAAATTCAGAGCCAGAACCTAGAGAAGAAACGGAACACAGATCGTCTAATGAAGAAGAAAGTGATAACGTTGACCACAACAGCGTCTCAAGAAATATAAGTTATGACACTATGCAGGAGCCAGAAGAAACGGAACACAGATTGTCTAATGAAGAAGAAACTGATAACGTTGACCACGACAGTGTCTCAAGAAATAGGAGCCATGACACTACGCTGGAGCCAAGTGATTCAGTCTGATGTTCATAAGTTATTGAAGATAAAAATACTAGTCATACGCTGGCTAGATGTGATGCAGCTTGATGCATGTTAGGTGTCACGATAGGGATGAATATGACAGCATGAGCTTGCCCCTTTGTTCGGATTCCAAAATACCCCAGTCTTTCTGAGATCAAAGTTCATTGCCGGGCTCATGAAGTTTTGACTACTCTCAGGAAATGGGAGGCAGAACGGCTCGCTTAAATCACCATACGAGGTTAAGGCTTGCATCATTTCGCCATCTGGGATAAGAAGAAGCTCAAACAATCCTTAGGCAAGTATACAGATTGTTGAAGTATCCGCAGAGTTGTACCATGTAACCTTTCTGAGTCATAAAGGTGTATAGTAATCTTTAATAGAGTTGTACCTGATAATACTATGTTGTGCTTAGGCGTAGGGGAGAGCAATTTGAAGTTTATGGATTCATGATTCTTGTACTTTAAAGTTACCGTGTTCTAAATTAATAATTTATACATATTTAGTGGATTTTTAAAATACAAAGCAAAGAGCTCCTTTCAGCGTTATTCCATCCGGATCACTTTACTTGTTACATTTTTTATTCACACACCTCTTAAAGAAATTGTGGTTTTGATTAACATACTCCTATTTATGATCTTTAATCAATCACAATATTGGAGTATGTCTTTCATTTAGATTTTTTAATGATAATTAGTCAATGTTTAGAACTTTCAAGAATAATCAATGTACTCAATTATATGTTGATTCTTCTCAACTGAAAACTATTTTAGATCATATATTTTCTATAAAATCAACAAGTACGATTGCATGACATGCTAATTGCTTGCTCTGCCTCCGGTGCTTATCAACTTATCGTGATAAATAATCTTTAAAACTTCTATGCATGATTTTTATGCAACGAGGTGCATAATAACTCAGTTAATTGACTATCTAAAATTTAACTTATTAATGAGAGTTCAATTTCTCACCTACTAACCCCCCCCCCCCCCTTCTATTTCCCTTACATGTACCCCCAATTAATTTATTTTAAACAAGTTTATTATATAGCCAGTTTCAAATTAGGACAACGAATGCAATTGTAAACATCAAAAGTGTTTTTCCAACTTTTGCTATTTTCCTTGTGTAAATACTACGAAGTAATATATTGGGAAAAGGTCTAAAAAATACTTCAATTTTGGTCGAAATTGTTGTTATGATATCAAATTTTATGGAGAACCTTTTACCTCCTGCACTATTTAATAATATATTTTAAAGGTATTTGTGTGTCAACGTGGACACGTTACTATTTATAATGATGCAATATTTATGATGTCCACGTGGACACATATATACCTTTAAAATATACTATTAAATAGTGCAGGAGGTAAAAGGTCATTTTCAAAGTTCGATAATGTTACAATAATTTCGGTCAAAGTTTGAATATATTTGAGACTTTTTTCCCTAATATATTACATTTTATCAATACTTTTTTTATCTAATGCATCAATAGTTTATTATTAATCTGTAACTTCTTATTTATAAAATCACTTCCAACCATAAAAGTATTTTCAACACTTGAGGGTAGTTGGTTACCGATCAATAGGGGTGTACATGGCCGGGTTGGTTCGAGTTTTTCAAATATCAAATTAAATTATTTGTGTCGGATTTTTAAATTTATAAACCAAACCAAATCAATAAAACTCGGGTTTCTCAACCTCAGGTTTTTTCAGATTTTTTCGGGTTTTTCGGTTTTTCGGGTTGTTTCAGGTTTTTCCGGTAAAGTATTCATACAAATATTTGGTTACCAATCAATAGGGGTGTACATGGCCAGGTTGGTTCGAGTTTTTCAAATATCAAATCAAATTATTTGTGTCGGATTTTTAAATTTATAAACCAAACCAAATCAATAAAACTCGGGTTTCTCAACCTCAGGTTTTTTCGGTTTTTCGGGTTGTTTCAGGTTTTTCCGGTAAAGTATTCATACAAATATATAATTTACTTGTACTTCAAATATTTCTTTAGTCCTACCAAAATACAACTATCTAAGATGTTTCTTAAAAATATAACACAATATGATATGATTAATGACACTAAAATATCCAACAAAAATAATAATAATGAAATCGCGTAAA